>JAJMKT010000526.1:0-13720 GCA_030563985.1 Geotrichum restrictum
TTTACTGCTCTGATTCCGCAGTCTTTACTGCTCTGATTCCGCAGTCTTTACTGCTCTGATTCCGCAGTCTTTACTGCTCTGATTCCGCAGTCTTTACTGCTCTGATTCCGCAGTCTTTACTGCTCTGATTCCGCAGTCTTTACTGCTCTGATTCCGCAGTCTTTACTGCTCTGATTCCGCAGTCTTTACTGCTCTGATTGCGCAGTCTTTACTGCTCTAGTTCCGCAGTCTTTACTGCTCTAGTTCCGCAGTCTTTACTGCTCTTGTTTCGCAGTCTCTACTGCTCTTGTTTCGCAGTGTCTGCTGCTCTTGTTTCGCAGTGTCTGCTGCTCTTGTTTCGCAGTGTCTACTGCTCTTGTTTCGCAGCCTCTACTGCTCTTGTTTCGCAGTCTCTACTGCAATGTGTCCGCAGTCTCTACTGCTCTTGTTCCGCAGTTTCTACTGCTCTAGTTCCGCAGTCTCTACTGCAATGTTTTCGCAGTCTTTACTGCTCTGACTTCGCAGTCTCTACTGCAATGTGTCCGCAGTCTCTACTGCTCTTGTTTCGCAGCCTCTACTGCTCTTGTTTCGCAGTCTCTACTGCTCTTGTTTCGCAGTGTCTGCTGCTCTTGTTTCGCAGTCTCTACTGCAATGTGTCCGCAGTCTCTACTGCTCTTGTTCCGCAGTCTTTACTGCTCTGACTTCGCAGTGTCTGCTGCTCTTGTTTCGCAGTCTCTACTGCAATGTGTCCGCAGTCTCTACTGCTCTTGTTCCGCAGTCTTTACTGCTCTGACTTCGCAGTCTCTACTGCTCTTGTTCCGCAGTCTTTACTGCTCTGACTTCGCAGTCTCTACTGCTCTTGTTCCGCAGTCTTTACTGCTCTGACTTCGCAGTCTCTACTGCAATGTGTCCGCAGTCTCTACTGCAATGTGTCCGCAGTCTCTACTGCTCTTGTTTCGCAGTCTCTACTGCTCTTGTTTCGCAGTGTCTACTGCTCTTGTTTCGCAGTGTCTACTGCTCTTGTTCCGCAGTCTCTACTGCTCTAGTTCCGCAGTCTCTACTGCAATGTTTTCGCAGTAAAAACAAGGACATAACCAGCAATCTTGGAGTACGGCTGATGATTAATGTTCCTACTAAACATTACAAATAAATCCTTGAATTATAAATCCTTGCATTATTACCCTCAGGTGGCTCGGGTGGCGCACAGTATATTTGGTTCAGATTGAAGGACTTAGAGAGTTGTCGAGGGCTTGGGTTCTTTGTGTGTGTCTCTCGTAGAATACCAGGAGGCCATGGAAAAGTAACTTATCGTTATTGGAGAGTCAATTGATCCCAAAAATATTTGTACAGACAGATGCCAACGTAACGATCCTTCGAATTGCAGCCTGCCAATAAGGCATCATCTACGATGCAAAGGTAAGCGTTGGAAGGCCATCGGCTTTTTGAAAGGAAAACACTCAAAATGTAGGCCGGACATTGAAGTGTTGGCGAAAAGGCAAGAGCTCTGTGACAAAAAAACCGGTGTCATCAATGAAGGATTGATATCAATCCAAAAGATTCATGAAAGATATATCAAAGAGTATCTAAAGCCAAATTACAAAACTATACCAGTACATTGAACTCAGCCCAAGTTCAAAAAGGATATTTTAATAGGATATTCAATCGTATTCTAGCACGACTTTAGAGAAAGCGAGGGTTCCTTCATGAAGTTGTCCAAAAGTAGACTTCCCCGTATGAAATATTTTGTAAATCATTGAAAATATATTGAGAGTTAGAGCTAACAGTCGTTATAAACCTCATGAGAACAACTGCACCCTAAAATTAAGCCTTCTTCCAAGGGCCCAGGACAAATCCGCGCCATTCCGTGGGCGTGTTGAAACCCTCAACGGCTCCAGGAAGCGCAATGATACGCTCGACCCAAGATTTGAGGCCTGGGAATTCCGACTTCAGGTCAATTCCAAGGCCGAAGGATCCTCCAACCCAGCCAACGGTAGACAAGTCAGCAATTGTGACGTGATCGCCCACAAGATACCCAGTGCCGTTCTCTTCCAATCGGCGCTCAAGAACAGAGTACAAGCGTCTGGTCTCGTCAATATAACGACCAATAGCATAAGGAATCTTTTCCTGGGCATAAACCTTGAAATGGTTGGCTTGACCTTGCATTGGGCCTACGCCAGCATTTTGGAAAAAGAGCCATTCCAACGTCTCAAAGTACAATGGAGTGCCAGTAGGGTAGCTCAGCGTGTGGCTCGTGTCGTACTTTTCAGCCAGGTAGAGCAGAATGGCACCAGACTCAAAGACCTTGGTGGACTTTCCGTCATCGGTATTGTCAATGATGCCAGGGATTCTACCATTGGGGTTGACGTGTTGCAGGAACCATTCCTCCTTCTGCACGTTAGTAGTGATATCAATGGTATAAGCCTTGTATGGAATTTTCAGCAATGATAGGGCAAGTGAAATTTTGACACCATTAGGGGTTCCAAGGGTGTAAAGGGTGATGCCATTAGGAATTGGAGTGTAGATGGCGGGGATGGTAGCAGGAGCAGGAGACATTTTGCTATTTATATAAATCGGTTTATTGCTTTGGAATTGGAGTTCGGTTGAAAGATGATGAGAAAAGAAAAGAGAACAATATAATGGACATCCAGTGGCTTTTATAGACTCCTCGGTTGATCAACAAGACTTCGGTGATATCAAAGGCAAGTGAACGGCGTTTACTCAATTGATGGCGATTTGTAAAAGCGTGGCTCAATAACGTGCTCAAGCCCAACGCAAGCCAATGCAGCCAATTAAAAACATAAATCTAGCACGGCTGATGGCTATTAATTTCTTCAACACTGGTGTAGAAAATCATTACATTACTAATGTCAGAGTGTACAATTGTACGCGCCATGTTCGTAATGGGCTCTAATATCCGTAAACGAGCAACATTTACACTGTAACAATCTTTACACTAGATCTGGATGGCGCATGTGAGGCTCCTTCTAGATCTGATTGTGACCAGGCCTGGACTTAGACCACAGGCTTCCTTCATTATGACTTCATTATGACCCTCATCGTCATTACTTCCTCATGAATCAGGCACTCGCCCTTCAATCAATTCTGCGTCCGTTGCTACTCTTCTGCAAAACTCTTGCTGCCAATTGATTCATACTGGATTCATATCGGAGTCTTTGGGTTTGGGTGACGCTCTCCTTAATGGTTACTACTGTTGAGCCAATGGCATATCTTCTATTGGTGCATCATTGGTACTAGCTGTCGATATTCGTCTTTGCGGCCGCTGATCACAAAGCCATCCCTCAGCAGACAGTACTGCCACCATCAATTAGACTGATGCTGCACATACTCTGTTTGTCATTTTCAACCAGTCCGCAGCCTCCAATAACTGCAACACTTTTATTAGCCTTTTAACTTCTAGCACTCGATCATCCGTCACTGAGTGGCACCAGAGCGTTTTTCTACTCAGTCGAAGTTGCAGTGACCCGTCAAATTTGAAGTTGCTGCTATTGGAAGTTTGGTTGTGCCATCTTCGTCACTATCTCTTCACTATTCCCCACAGCCATCGATATCGAATGACAATCTTGTGATCTGTCGAGAGGTCAAGCTTGAGCACCGTCACTCTGCCGCCCCCCTTCAGCAGCACTCCTAATATATTTCTACGCCAGAAACAATGAAGCCCCTTAGTTGCCTAGATACTGCCTCGCAACTCTTAAATCAATATTCATCAATATCACTTGTGACCATCATTCTGCTCTTCAGCCTTGTGTTGCTGGTGCCGTTTTTCAGTTAGCTCCAGTGCGCTGCTGCCGCTCTTGAATCAGTGATGCGATTAGCTAGTCTCCAATCGGACTATTCCTAATCCATGCTCGACCTTCTCAGGCTACTACCACTTTTCAACGTTGCATCTTCCTCAATGCCTCAATAAATAATAAGAGCGCGCCCACTCTCCAACAGTACTAGTGCTGCGTCTACCTCTTGAAATAGTCTAATGTAACTGGCAATGTGGCCACTCTTCGGCTGGTCTTTTAATATCACCCTGCCAGTAATCGCCATGACTGCTTCTGCTGCCGAGTATCAAATCAATTAATACTGCTATGAGCAATCAGATTACCGTTGCTCTAAAGTAAAATTATTGAACCAGCCTTGCGTCATCCGCCAATAGTTATGTCTAGGTCATTGGTATATGCTGCTCTGCTGCCATTGATCCGATTGCTACTACTAATTCAGCTGCCCGGCTTCAGCAGCTCGTCATTGTTATTAGTGTTCGGGTGGCATGTTGGTGCCTTTCGGCCATCAATCAGCGAGCTGGTCAAAGTGTCAATGTGCACCGACCAGTTTCATGGTCACTTATCATTGCAATATTGCTCCTCAAGTAACCGATGTTGTTTTTTTGTTGCTAGCTTTCAACTGGCTGTCACCAGATATGCTGCCTGTATATGCCGCTTGAGGCTGAGGTTGTCATGTCAATTAATAGTCAGAGTCGCCACTGTTCAGCTTGGTATTTAATTCTACTGCCATATAGAGGATTTGAAAGTGATGCAGTCCATGAATTGATGTGCTATCGCTTTTTGACTGGTCTTGTGGTATTCGTCAACCAGATATGCAGACAATAGTAAGTTCAATAGTCTATACGCGACTGCTATTTACGGTAAGGTTGCTGTCCGAGAGACTATCTGCTGCTTCGTACTATTGCTGGTGTTTGACCGGTATCATGCTGCTAGTTTTATTGGTTTTCAAAGACAAGTATCAAGTTATTCTACGCTTATATAGTACTATATATACTGTAGATGGTACTTTTTGATCACAGCTCAGGCCATTAATCCATTTAATACTGCTAGCTTTTTAACTGATATGGTGACACATCGCTATCCTTAAATCAGCACTGTTCATGGCGTCACAGATAGTCCAGGCCTCTTCATCTGTCCCATGATGCTACTTTTTTTTTGTCCCCCCACCAATATACTCACCATCCCAGTAATGAGCCCAGACTGCTCAGTGGGTACTGGCTGCCTGTGTGGAATTTTGATGGATATATATATATATATACTGGTAAGTGGTAGACTAGTATACTGAATCAAAGGGATATATAGAATTGTGCAATGAACTAGAGCTGTTGTTTCTATTTGTTGATGGTAATGAATTATAGCCAATGAGAAGAGTGCACAGTGAATAATGTGTTTTAATCGAAACTAAAGTGTACCAACATCCAAATGTTAGCTTTCGTAGAGTCACTGAATATAGTTGAGTCCTTGATAAAGCTACAGTCTCCAACTCATCTTAGAAATTAGAGATTATTTAGATGAGCAAAATGTAATTATCAATTAAAAATTAAGTTGTCTGTATTTCAGTCTAGCTATAAATCTATATTCTACAAGCTTATCTCTAAAGCAGTAATGCCGCTACCGCTAGAATAGAGAGCACAATACTAGAGGCTAGTCTAATAGCTCCATTGACTTGGTCGACTTTTGTTAAAAGGGCCGACTCCACAGATGCCTGAGTAGAATTAATAGTAGCAGCCCAGGATGTTGATAAAGCTACACTCGAGGCAGTAGACAGAACGTTTTTGGTAGCAGACAGTTTGCTGGTCGCACTTTTCTCAATGAGTACAGATGTAGAGGGTTCAGGAGAATTAATAATTGCAGCCCTTGCTAAAGAGGAAGGCGTGGTAGGAAGAGCAGCAACTGAAGAAAATGAAATAAGAGTCTCGGATCCAGGGCAAAAAGTAACTGTGAGAGTTTCAGTGGCCCATGAAGTAACATTATTAGTAATAACTGGAATAACTGACGTTACCGTGTAAGTCATAGCCAAGTCAGTTGAGGCGACAGCTGCGGAAAGAGCCGTGGTGAAAGACTCATTATCGGTGCAGGTGGTAACCGTGTAAGTTGTGGTGCTCCATGAGGTGACACCACCAGTGACAATTGGCACCGCCGACGTAACTGTATAAGTTTTGGTCAAGGCAGCGTGAACAGTAGAATGCGTCTCAGGACAAGCAGTCACAGTTAATGTGGTTACCTCATATGAAGTTACTCCTCTAACCACAACAGGAATAGATGATGTCGTAGTATACGTGGATAATTTCCCTGAGGTGACAAATATAGGAGTTGATGTTGTCCTGGATGAGCCCAAGATACCAGTAACAATTGGAAAGTCCGATGTAGTAATAGTAACAACAGCAACAGTTCCAGAAATTGTGGGAGTAGTAATAATTGTAGTGACATGAGACGAGCTGGCGCTTGAAGTGCTTGAAGAAGTACTGGCTGACGTTACAGCGCTTCCAGCAATATTTGAGCTAGCGGATATGAAAGAAACCAAAGATATAGTCAAAGGGGTGTAAGTAGAAGAAAGAATAGTCAATGTAGCTGAGTTCAGTGCCTATGAATCGTTAGAGAAAAGAGCAGAGAATGGTAAGATAGAAGAGGCAAAGTTTGAAGAAGAGGTGCTGGAGGCGACTGAACTAGAAAATCCGGAGGTCAATGAGGCAGATTTAGAAGTGCTAGATGTTAAAGATGCAGAACTTAAGGCACTGGTGCTAAAAACTGAAGAAGCAGAAGTGGAAGAGACAGAAGTGGAAGAAGTAGAAGTGGCAGAAGTGGAACCAGAAGAAGCAGGACTAAAAGAAATAAAACTGGAAGAAACGTAACTGGAAGGCGCAGAACTGGATACGGAACTCAAAGATGGACTGGAATAAGCAGCACTGAAAGAAGCAGAACTGGAAGAAGTAGAACTGGAAGAAGTAGAACTGGAAGAAGTAGAGCTGGTAAAAGTTGAACTAGAAGAAGTTGAACTAGAAGAAGTAGAACTAGAAGAAGTAGAACTAGAAGAAGTAGAACTAGAAGAAGTAGAACTAGAAGAAGTAGAACTAGAAGAAGTAGAACTAGAAGAAGTAGAACTAGAAGGAGCAGAACTAGAAACAGAACTCGAAGCAGAACTAGAAGAAGAACTAGAAGAAACAGAGCTGTAAGAAGAGGAGCTATAAAAACCTAAACTAGAAGAAGCGGAGCCGGAAGCGGAACTAGAAAAAGCTGGGCTATAAGAAGCTGAGCTGGAAATGGAACTCAAAACCGGGGTAGAAGAAGCAGAACTGGGAACGGAACTTAAAACAGAGCTGGAAGAAGCTGAGCCAGAAGAAGCTGAACTAGAAGCAGAATAGGAAGAAGTTAAACTAGAAAAGGCTGAGCTGGAAGCAGAACTATAAGAAATTGAGCTGGAAGCTGAGCTAGGTGAAGTTGAGCTAGAATAAACTGAAGTAGAAGAAGCAGAGCTGGAAGAAGCAGAGCTGGAAGAAGCCAAACTGGAAGAAGCCAAACTGGAAGAGGCAGAACTGAAAGAGGTTGAACTGGAAAAGGTTGAACTGGAAGAAGCTAAACTGAAAGAAACTGAACTAAAAGAGGTTGAACTGGAAGAAGCCGAACTGGAAGAAGTTGAACTAGAAGGTGTTAAACTAGAAGGTGTTAAACTACAAGAACTAAACCGGAAACGGAGCTCACATCAGAGCTAGAAGATGCTGAGCTGGAAGAGACCGAGTTGGAAGAGGCTGAACTAGAAGAAGCCGAACTGGAAGAAGCCGAACTGGAAGAGGTTGGACTAGAAGAGGCCGAGCTGGAAGAGGTTGAACTAGAAGAAGCGAAGATAGAAGAAGCAAAGTTGGAAGAAGCAGAAGTAAAAACGGAACTCAAAGCTGAGCTAGAAGAAACAGAGCTAGATGAACTAGAGCTGGAAACTGAACTCAAAGCAGAACTAGAAGAAGCAAAACTAGAAGAAGCAGAACTAGAAGAAGCAGAACTAGAAGAAGCAGAACTAGAAGAAGCAGAACTAGAAGAAGCAGAACTGGAAATGGAACTCAAAGCTGAGCTGGAAGAGGCAAAACTAGAAGCAGAACTAGAAGAAACAGAACTGGGAAAAACAGATGATGAGCTTACAGAAGAGGACGTTACCAAGGCTGAAGAGCTTGAGGAACTTGAAGAAGAAGGCGGCGTGAATGAAACGTCACAAATAGTAAACAGGTAACTAACATATTGAGAGTAAGAAGACCAAGATGATTTAGACGACGTCGCACACGCAGTACAAGATTTGAGTACACTTGTATATGGAGTGCAGTAAACGGAGTCAAGATTGTAACTGTATAATCCTCCATCAACATAAAAGTTGTAATCTCCAACCGCATTGCCACAATAAACGTAGCAGCTTGTATCTTAAAATGAATCTGGAATGTAAGGGATTTCATTGTAAACCACCACAGGGAGAAACCTTTTTACGAGTTGTTGATAGACACCTTCAGAAGCTGTTAAGATATTAGATCCTGTATATTGTTCAGGCTAAAGACAGTCTGAGCAAGCAAAAGAAAGCCCGCAACATTCAAAAGTGTTGAGTCAAGTCTCATTGATAACTATAAATCGATATTCTTCTGCAGGTGAAAAGGCTTATGTTGAGAGGTGAATAAGTAAAATATTGAGAATATAAATATTCCTGAATTTTTCTCGGCTGCCAAGCAAATCCTAATATATAAACTAGTCCACTAGACTAGTCTACACAAAGGAAATTATTAAACTTATAGAAAGCTTGAATATCGAATTATAGCCAATGAGAAGAATAGCTAGAGTAGCTACGTATACGTACTTCCATAAGTCAAACCTAACAGAGGCCCCAATTATGGATTGAAAGTAGTTGTACCCTCATTACTACGAAACTCTCTTAAAAGTGACATGTATGCTGAAATAAATCCTTGTACGTTCAGGTCAGGCGATGAGGATAACTCCTCGGATTTTTCAGTGAAACTGCTGTCGGTGCTGTGGACGCCTGACAAAAAAAAATATGAAATTCGAACGAGTGCTTATGCTGTGGTGGCCGTTAGTCTTCTGTTACTCGTTATATGTATACCCTGTTAGAATTTGGGAGGTCCGCTCCAGCGTGAGTACTTTGGTCTATCAGAGTGCCATCATGCTGTTATTCGAAAGTCTCTGCGCTGCGTAACCAGTACTGCCTTTATTTGTCTCGGTTTGAAAGTAGCCTCGCTTACAGTTTATTACAATACAACAGAAATGAAAAAAAAAACATGTATTATCTACCTATATAGCTTACTAGATGATTGCACTTTGTTTCAAGCGTTTATGACTTCTCATCGTTGTGTTGATGATGGATATGCTTTAGAACAGCCATGTAGCACATCTCCATTTTGGCCTTGATTATTTGTTATTGAAGGTTGTTTTTTTAAATCACATGAACTTCCTTTTTTACTTCTATTTTTATTTATTTTTCTATGCTTTTTTGTGACTTCACTGTGTTTTAAGTACGATGAACTAGGTGAAAGGCTAACGGTAATGATCTGTATATAAACAGACTGTTAGCTCGTGGAATCAAACAGTACGTCAAGTAACGATACCAAGAATAACCTAATCCCGATATCCTATCACACTGCGCCAGCTTATATATAATATGGTTCGCAAAAAAAACCATCGATTCTCTTTCTTCTTGACTACAAGACCCCTTCATTATGGCCTTTGGCTTGCAATGAATTTCCTTCTCAGTGCTCCTGTGGGGCTGTATGCATCGTACTAAAATTTTGAGGATGCTTCACTCAGTTCACTGAGTCTCGTCTGTCACCAATTACTCCCTCTCTCGTGAATCACTAATTCGCCCACCTTCTATCAATGCTACTGTACGTCAACTTTTCTGCCAGACGCCTATCACCTATCAATTAATGACACAGCCTTTACTCTTGAGTGTTGCCTGTTGAAGTTCTTGAACCACAGCGTATTGGTCAATAAACTCTCATTCATAGCAATGCCTTGGATGATTACTGCTGTTTGACCAATACCATAATAAGTTCCATAAATTTAATAATAAAAGGATTTATACCAAATCATCTATTATTAGTGCGTCGTTGGTATTTGCCGTCAAAATTCGTCTTTGCGGCCATTGCTTATGGAGCCCCTCAACACCCTACTGAGTGAGTTAACTACAACACTGTTATTAGCTCTCCAACTTCCAACTCTCGGGCTTCTGTTATTGAGTGGCGCCAGAGCTTCTTCGCAATTAGAGTTGCTCAGAGTCCTGCTATCTGAGTCGTTTTGTGTTTTCTCTGTCACTATTTTCAATACCAGCTGAAGCCATCAGCCGCAATACCGCCAATCTAGCGATCTGTCAAAATGCTGCCCTCTCTCGCCGACACTTTTTGATCGGCCTGTTATCGCCAATTCCTCTTGGTTGCCAGTTTTCAATCACGGCTTCGTGAAATTATTTCCTACCAGTAAATTTACTGCAGCATAGCAATAGTTTCCTCATATTCCGTTAGAATTCTTGTGGATTAGGGTTTAACAACTCCACCACTTTTATACTACAGTATTTTCCAGTATGTTTCCTTCTTCACCATTATTCTTGTTATCAATGGCTTGACAGTACTAGCCCTCTGCCTTTGCAGTCATACCTAACAGTCTTCTCATATACATATTTTCATTACGGTATTAGTAAAATATACGACATTTTCTATCCTCAAATTCAGTCTACTTTTCTATTCATACTTTCCATCTTTACAGGTATGTATTTCTATTCGTCACCTCTGCTATTCTTTCTACTATGATATGCAATTTATCAAGCTATTAGAAAGCTACTTTAGCTAATAAGTTTTTCCAGTTCCTTGGCTCTACCTATTCTATCACTAGCATCACTCAACTTCTCTATTTCTCTGTTATATCCAACCTGCAATATATATTTCAAGCAGTAAGCAAACCTCAAACTTATTTATTACAACTCGCTCTAACGTATTGCAGAAATGCCATCCAAATATTGGAAAATGAAGTACATTCCCGAGGAGCTTCGACCACCGGGATATCCTCCTGATCACTGTTTCACTCCTATTGTTATTAATACAGAGGGCGAAAACAAGTTCAAGTGTCCAATTACAGGCTGTAATCACTCCAAACTCTTTAAAATCTACAAAAATAAAAACTCCACTGGATACCGGAAACATCTGAATAAAACTTCCCACGCTTATTGTGTTGACGTTTCTGTTGTCAAGCTCTTTGGAAATCCAGGAGAGAGGCTTGTCTATGATATTCGACACAGGGTTCTTGTGTGCACTCCGACGCAAAATATCATTTATCGAGACGAATTTAACGACCATCGAACCAACTGCAAGTATTGCTCAGACATCGAAAGCAGCTCTTTATCAGCAGTAATTGCCAACCTAAACCCAACACTCATAGAGACTTACTACCCCATTCAAGGTTTGGATCGGTTTGACGGCATCCAATGTGATATATGCAATACAGTTATGATCCCATTATCATGGAAGAAGCACAGAGATTTTCAAGAAGGAATTGACCTGGCACCTGTCAAGTTCCAACGCGTGAGGGGTGTTATACGCTGCTTCGATAGTGAAGTTTCTCCTCAGGCGCCTTTGGTAGTTGAGCCTTTGAACGAAGCAGACTTCAAACACCATGAGGCACCTTTGTTAGGGAAGTCTTTGAACGAAATAGAGTTCAATTATCATCAGGCCCCCGAGGATTTTCTAAATTTGATTCAGCCATATTTTGAAGACTTTACGTTGAAAGAGCGTATGGAATTTATTGGTAGATACCGCTCTGAAGCGGAAGAAATGGTTGTGATGCTAGCCAAAGTGTATTTTTTAGAATCATACATTCCTTTGGCGAATCCAGCGTTCATGGAATTTAGGGAGAAGTTCCGAGAGATTCCAAGATAAGAGCAGGGAATTGAGCCTTTAGACAGACTTACTGACAGTCTCGTTTATAGATATATGAACGGCTTTGCAGATATCAACCTACTACTATTTAGAAATCGCCAATTATATCTTGAAAATAAGCAAACAAATTCACATTTTGACTTCCAAGCCGTCCATGTTGTCAAAGAAGTATCGCAGTTTGCAAGAGAAAAGCAAGCCTATCTGTCAGAATTAAAAGCCAAATATAAAAATCTGCTTCAACAAGTTGGCGACTACAAAGAATCTTACAAGAATCCTAAAGAAAGATATGACGTTCATAACGATCCCGGTAAGCCCCCCAAAATGACATTAGCCGATATTGCTGAAAAAGTTTCTGGAAATTACAAACAACCAAGATCATGTCTCAATGACGCTCTCATTGAAATGCATAAGATGTGGATCTGTATGATTCTCCAGAGCCCCAAGTCCAAAGCTCCCATGCTTTACACAGCTTTGTGTTTCAAAGTTAATAGCTGGAAAGACGGATTTAGCATGACTCAAATTGAAACAGAGTATGCTGTGTCTGGGTTGTTATATGCGATGCGCCTGGTTATATGGCTCCACTTATTATGGACTGAAGACCATATGACAGCTTTCAACATATGGAGGCTTGGTTTTCTCAATAATTGTGAACTCTGTCCCGCTCGACTGTTATATCATTATCATCGTATAAACGTTAGATGTTAGTCTTGATACTTGAATACAAATTGAAGTTTATATAAATTGGCTTTTTCCGACAAGAGTCAACGACAATAACGGTAACAACGACGACAGTTTTACTGATGGTACTGAAGCGCAGTTATCATCGACTGAACCTGCTTGAGCCTGAACCCGAGCCAGGACGCTCACCACCATCACCATCCCAACCGCCAACTCTCCCCTGGCAACGGTTCTTCGACATTTCAAGGGCTACAACCACGTGTACCATTTGTAAAAAACCCTTCGACAACCTTGGAATACATATCAGAGCTCCTGGAGGCTGGAGGGATAATTCTGAATTCTCCAAGAGTACTTAAATATTTAAAGGCAGAATTCGCCTAGATGTATCCATAAGAGCGAGATTCAATATAAAAGGAAAAGTTGAATTTGGATTAACTATGTATACAAATTACTAGATTGAAGCACCTTTTTTTAAGCGTCTACGACTTCTACTCGTTGTGTTGTTGATGATTATGTTTTGCAGCCAAGTCTTACATCCCCATCTTTGATTTTTGTGTTTTGAAGGTTTGTTTGTCGTGATTTGATAATTATTACGTAATAAAGTCCCGTACTTACTACTTACCACTTACTAGTTGCTACCTAGTACTTAACACTTAGTTCCCAGTTACTAGTTACTACTTGGCCACAATACCGTGCGTATATTTGATACTGCTACTGCGTATTTTTTAGAATCTTAGTCGAAATAACAACAAGCCCTGGTCTACATATATGTAGAGATTATCAAGGAGGTTTTTAGCGAGAAAATTTTGATGTCGGACGGGAGTTGTTGGGAGTTTTATGACAAAACAGAGCTACCTTGACTACCAAAAATTAAGCTGGAAAAAATATTTAACCTACCACGCACACTATTTCTACCCTACTTGACTTTATATTGTTATAAAATGAGCTACGAATTTGTGAATAACGCTCGAATCGTACAAGAAGCACGAGAGGCCCAAATTCTCAGTACTTCTAGAGATTGAGCTGTACAAGAAAAGACCATCTTTGACCCTCACATGTACCTACCAAGCAATGGAGTCCATCGTGTCTGTAGTTGTAATTCTATATCACGACCAAGTTACAGAAGACCAACGTAAGTTTGTCAGTGCTGCTACATGGGCCCATCTTAGGACAAACGAAGTGAAATCGTTTTGAGCACATTGAAAACTACTATGCGCCAGGAGAACGTTAGAACTTTCAATAAAGATGCGGACATCAGCCTGGCTTATTCAGAGGATGATTTGGTTGATATGTTTACCTGGTCGATCAACAACACCGACACTTCCCGCTCATATGTCAGCTCTATCGCGGCGATTACACTTTCTC
>JAJMKT010000528.1:0-13607 GCA_030563985.1 Geotrichum restrictum
AAAAAAAAAAAAAAAAATCAACAGAAAAAAACCATACAGCACTATCTATATATATACATACACACACACACTCACTCACACTCACACACACATATATAGACCTATTGTTTTATAATCCCATCCATTCACCTCTTACACACACACTCTCTCTCTCTCTATCTCTACCGCTTCTTAGTCGCAGGCGCCGCTGCCATATAATCATCCTCATCATCGCTCAACGTCAAATCAATCACGTGGACCTCGGCCATTGTTCGTTTATTATTACCATTTCTTCCTGCTCCTGCTCCTGCTCCTCCTCCTCCTCCTGTTCCTGGCCTTACTCCTGTTCCTCCTACCCTTGCTCCTCCTCCTCCTCCTCCTCCTCCGCCTGATCCACCCGTGCTAGGTGCCCTCGATGTGTTTGTTGAAGTTATGGCAACCGAGTCGTCTGATCGTGTCGGTGACCTAGACTCTTCTTTGGGGTGCCGTGTGGCTGACGGTCGAGACAGTGGGGGAACAAGTCCAAGTGATGTGGTTAGATGGGTTTGTTGATGACCTCCGGAGGTTGTTGCCTGGTGTTGCCGTACCTGTTGTTGTTGTCGTTGCTGTTGATTTTGTTGCTGATTGTGTTGTTGATGCCGCTGCTGCTGATTTTGGTGATTTTGCTGCGACACCCCGTTACTTCCTGGTCCCCCCGGACCCCCAGCCCCAGGCACCAACGTGTTCAACGAAGGCAACCAAAACCTTGCCGCAGTCCCGGACACCGCCGCCCCCGCCGTCGTTGCTGCAGGATAGTTAGACCCCGCGTACATGTTAATTTGAAACCCCTGTTTTTTTGCTCCTGCCGCTGGTGCCTCCTCCATGGTGCTTTGCAACAATGTGCTGGTAAATGTAGTGATGTTATTAGTAATGGAAGAGGGTGCTTGTGATTTTGGTGGCGCAGTGGTAGTAGTAGTGGACTTTGTGGGTGCTGAAGTGGTGGCGGTCGTTGTGGCCTTAGTGGTAGCTGTAGCACTTGTATTTGTACCGTTTGCGTTTGCGTTTGCGTTTGAATTTGCATTTGCGTTTGGCTCCTTTCGAGTTCGATTAAACAACGACGTCTCCCAATCAGGCAGCGATGCAAATATGTCGGGATCCTCGCCCAGCCCCTGCGGTATCGACGGCAGCATGGCCCGCTCGTTCGACACGGGCGCACCGTTTCGAGGCGCCGTCGTGCTCCGTTGTAACAACGACGGCGTTGGTAACGGCGCATCGTAAATGTCTTCGTACCCGTTTGGTGGATACGTCCCGTTGATATAAGGCCTGCTGGAGCCATTTGTGCCATTTGTGCCATTTGCTCCAGCGCCAAATGTGCCCATGGAGGGTAATGCAGAGAAATTCGGAGTTGTGCTGTTGCCTAACACCGCAGGGGAACCGCTAGCCGGTAGCATACTGAGAGGAGTTGCTGGAGTTACTTCGAACGGCTCGTCATTATCTGAATCAGAGAGCGCAATGATTTCTGCGTCGTCTGGTCTGAACGTATTCCGCGTCGACTTTTCCGTCTTGGCCGGCTCGTCGCTATCGTTGTCGCTATCGTCGCTGTTGATGAGCTTGGCGTCCTTTGCCATTTTCCACTCGCCGTTCTGCGAGATTTCAATCTCGTCGATATCGTACGAAGACGTCTTTTGCAGGATTTCGTATAGGTATTCATCAACCGCCAGCATGTCAAACTTAAGCGACTTGTTGCAAATCGGGCACGTCCACGTAGTGGCTTGCTGCTGGAGCATCAAAAACGAAGACGCATCAAAGCACTCTATATGGTCGCAGTACATGGAGCGCACTGGTATGGTTATTCGGCAGTAGGATAGCGGGCACTTCAACGATAGCACTGTCGATATGGTTTGCACGTCGTCGTCGTTATTTTCATCAATGATTTTTTGTATCGTGGATTCTTTGGAAATGGGCATTCTCTCTTGTATGGTTTTCACTAGTGACTCTAAGCTCACCGGCTTTACGAGATACGCGTACATTGCAAAAGGTTGAGGCACGTCCTGGACTGTAATGTCAACGACGTTAATCACTCGCTTGATGAGTGATAGCAGTTTTGTGAGGTCGGGTGCGCGCGCGGTACCTGGCTTGTTCTTGAGCCCCCGCACATTAACTTGCAGGAGATTTTGGTTGATTCGGATCTCAATATTCTGCGGATACTGCAAAACAGAGTACGTAAATTGCGTCAAGTCTGCGACACTCGTCGAGAGCAGCAGAACTGACAACTTAGATTCCCGTATTCCGTCAGCATCTGTGTCGCTAAGCGAGAATCGTATTGACAGCTTTCTCGGCATTTCTCTCAATGTCACTGGAATCTGGGCCGGCGTTCCCAAAACCTTTTGTAGTTCGTAAAACGGGGTCGCTTGAAAGTTCACACGGGGCATTGTCGAGTTGTTTTCTAGTGCAAGCGTTCCATTATACGGCGCGCCGTTTGATACTGGCCGTGAGGCGGTGGCTGCTACTGGGGCCGCTGTTGTAGCCGCTGGAGTGACTGCTGGACTAGCAGACACCACTGAAGTTCCAGGCGGATTCAGCTCTGCAAGAATCATGCGGTGGACCTCTTCGATTCGCAGGGTGTCAAACCGTCGAAGTCCAGTCGCGAGATAATCTACCAGACGGGACTGGAGATAGGCTTTACGTCCCGTCGCGGAAAGCTGTAGCTGGCGAAGGATGTTCTTCAAGTGAGTGACCACCAGCCTATCCTGGATCAGCTTGACTGCATCGTAGTACGTCTGATTCGTGTCGCCCATGGTCAAGGACTAGACATGATCCTTTGGAGTATGTATCACTGTCGGCTCGCTATGCGCAATGTAAAAAAACACTCGGTCTTGAAAGGGTAAACCGTGGCTGTATATTTGCTGGAACTGCTTCAAACGATGCTCCTTCTTTAAATAACTAAGAAAATCCTGTAAAACGCGTAAATGATGATTCAAGTCTAGTGAATATTTGATGTCTGTAGAAGAAAGAGATACCTTAGGCCCTCAGGACTGAGAACGATGATTTATTCAGGGCAGGGTAACCAAAACATGGAAATAGACGAAATACACGACGACCGTCGGGTCCTTACAAAATAGCCTACGGAGCTTCTATTGCTTCAAAACATGTATTTTCGTATGAAATAAATAACCGTCTTCTAAAATACCTCTGGGAGCCTCTCGATAACGTAGGCATGTGCGCCTACGCTCATAATGGGAATACCAGGAACCTTTCGCACCCGTCTCTTCAAGTCCGCATCGTTCGTCGCAACGATATAGCATTTGTGCTGCCTTCTGTTAGCTCGACACTCTGATAAAAAACACCTCGTACTCACCTGCATGACTCTCTGAACAATACAGTCATCCGCATACGTGCCCTTGTGACTACAAGTAAGACGCTTGACTCGCGGGTCCCGCGCTAATCGCAGCGCAATTCGGAACTTTGGTCCCAGCTTCTCCAACTCGGCCATGACACAGTCCGTAATCATAGGAATACACTTGGCGTACAGGCAGTCCATCATGCCTCGCACGAGATCCAGCTTCTTTTGTATACTAAAGTTGATGAAATTTGTATCAATAATGACCTGGTATGGCGGTTTGATGGCCTCATTGTACTGGAAAAATAGCGAGGACGCCACTTGAGGACTGAAAATCCGTTAGCATTATGGTCTACTCGGGGCACTTTAACTTACATCTCTTTCACCAGCTCCTGGTCTTTAGGCTTGGGGGTGTCGATTTGATTCTTCTTTCTACAAAGGTTAGCTCTAGTCTGTAATACAAAATAGACTACTCACAGCCTCGAGTCTTTGGCAGTCATAGTGCGCTTGACCGTGGCAAACTTTCTCGTCTTCTTTGCTTTTCCCATATTGTCGTCGTCGTTGAAGTTGTTAACGTCGTTATTGCGAGAAGAACTGGATCTTGATATAATTTTTTTTCTTTTTTTTTTTTTTTTTTTTTTTTTCAGTTGGGAAGAGTATTCCCCAGGGTAACTCACCTCCCCTTATCCAGCCATTTTGGCATTCATATCCTCCATCAGACTTCGAACCTTTCACGCCTTCTTCTTCTAAATAGCATTCATAATGGCGTTGACTAGCGTAAGTGTACTGCTACTTTCAAGCCTTCTCTAACTGTTTAGTGGCGACATTTCAACTTTTTTGACATCACACCCATCAAAGACCCTGCAATTGCTGATGACGGTGCTTTATACTCAGATCCTGGCCTGACTGCCATCTGCCCGGCAAGGCAGTCCATGTTTTTTGCGACCACTGATGCCGTTATTAGAGAGTTTGACCAGGGCTTTCAGCTCATACATTCATTTACAGCCTACGAGCCGGGCTGGTCTATTACGTTTCTTAGATACCTCCCTGGAACGAGTCTGCTTCTTTCGATCGGAGAGCTTACAGGAATCGGCCCCATGATCAAGCTCTGGAATTTGGACAAGCGGGACAAAAAGACTAATGACCCTAATTGCCATGCTACCGTTCATGTGTCGAATGGGGATAATACGTTTCCCATTACTGCCTACGACATTTCGGACGACTATAATATCGTCGCTGTGGGATTTGCTGACGGTGCAGTTGTTTTGGTTCGCGGCGACATTATCCACGATCGTGGCTCGCGCCAGAGACTTGTCTACGATAGCAGCGGACCCGTTACTGGCATCAAGTTTCACGACAAGGATGGAATTCCTACTCTGTTTGTCGCTACAGTGTCAAAAATTCTCACCGTCTCCACTTCAGGCAAAAACAATGGTAAACCAGAAAAGGTTCTTGAAAAATCAAAAGGTGCCGACTTGGACTGCACTGCGTATGACTCAATCTCAAACATGTTTGTTGTCGGCCGTGACGACTCGGTTTCGTTCTACCAGCCATCGGGGAGAGGTCCGTCGTTTGTTTTTGAGGTCCCTAAGAAGCAGATATTTTGCTACAAGCAGTATATTGTTATGGTATCTTCCACTTATAACCCAGCACCCAGCGATACAAACTCCCATTTGAATACTCTTCTGGGCAGTGTTGGCGACTCCTATGCTACATCCCGTCTACTTATTGTTGACAGTGTCAACAAGTATATTGCCTACAGTGGCCAGATATCACAGGGCGTCAAAGACATTTTTGTTCAATGGGACCGCCTTTACGTTCTTGGAACCGACGGAGTGCTATACCAGTTTGACGAAAAAGATTTACAAACCCGTTTGAATATCCTGACTCAAAGAAATCTATACGACGTTGCCATTCAGCTTGGAAAAAGTCTAGACATTGATAGAAACATCATTCTCAAGATTGAAAAGGACTTTGGCGACCATCTCTACAGTAATGGCGAAATGACAGAAGCCTTGAGCCATTTCATAGAAGCCATTGATTTGGGCAACACAAGTCAAATCATCCTTAAATACCGCGAATCACAGTACATACAAAACCTGACAACTTATCTGGAGGCATTGCACGACCGCGGCTTGGCTCTGAAAGAACATACTACTCTACTTCTCAACAGCTACGCCAAACTCAAAGACGATGAAAAGCTCAAGCAATTTATTGAAAATGACGAAAACCGCGGGAAATTCGACTTTGAAACTGCCATTCAAATCTGCCGCCAAAGCGAGTATTACACGTTGGCTTCGTTTCTGGCTACAAAAATGGGCGAGTCTCACCTTGTTGTGCAAATCAAGCTCAGAGATTTACATGATTACAAGGGATGCTTGGCCTATGTGCGAAGCCTGCCTGTAGACGACGCTCTTCGAATTTTAATCCAAAATAGCAGAATACTGCTCAATGAGTTTCCCAATCAGACCACTCTTCTTCTCATTGATCTTTTCACTGGAAAATATACCCCCAAAGATATAGAAGCCAAAGAAAAGGACGACGTCCTGGACATCCAAGAAGAGAGCTACCTCACACGCCCTGCGTTGCAGAGTTATCGGGCATTTGTAGACTATATGTCCTCAGCTGCATCAATAACATCTGGTCCTTCGGAAACTGAAGTTTTAAGCGCCAAGACAGACTACATCAAGCCTACATATCAACCTCCCCGACCTCGTCTTATTTTTTCTTCATTTGTGGATCACCCCAACGAGTTTGTCATCTTCTTGGAGGCATGTCTAGAAGCATATGACGAATATGATGGAAACGAAAAAGACAAGAAAGATCTTTTGAGTACTCTTTTTGAAATGTACTTGAATCTGGCAAACCGCTCTGCGTCTGAAGAACAAAAGAGAGAATGGGAGACTAAGGCACATCAACTGGGATTGGAATCAAAATCGACCATTGACGCAAACACGATACTGCTTCTTTCTCATCTTAATGCTTTCCAAGAGGGCCAGATCTTGACGCATCAACAGGAAGGTTTTCAGATTGATCTGTTTAGATCCAGTGTTGCCTCAGGTGATATCAAGGGTGCCATTGAAGTGCTTCACAAGTACGGAGATGAAGAGAAGGAACTTTACCCCCTAGCTCTTACATTTTTTACATCCTCAAAAGAAATTTTAGACCAGGTTGGAGAAGAGTTTAACTTTGTTTTAAACAAAATCAGAGACGACAAGCTCATGGCTCCTCTCCAAGTCGTGCAGGCCCTTTCTGTAAACTCGGTAGCTACAGTGGGTCTAGTTAAAAGCTATTTGATTGACATAATCGAGAGAGAAAAGGTTGAAATCGACAACAACCTAAAACTGTCGGAAAGCTATCGCGCTGAAACCAAAGCCAAGCAAGAGGAAATAAACAAACTGGCCAACGACCCCATGGTGATCCAGTACTCGGTCTGCTCCTCGTGCAAGTCATCACTCGATTTACCTGCCGTTCACTTTGCATGCAAACATTCCTATCACCAGAGGTGCCTCAATAGCCCCGATGAGTCTAATCCACAATGCCCTGTATGCCTCCCAGACATGGAAGCCATTGCTGCTATTCGGCGGGGACAGGATGATGCGAGCGACAGGTACGACTTGTTCAAGCTTGCACTTGATAGCAGTGACTCCAAGTTCAAGGCTGTCACAGACTTTTTCGGTCGCGGGGCTATGGAACAAGCTAGGTACGTTTTACGATAGCTAGATATTTTGCATTCAAATTAATTTCTCAAGTCAATTGTTGTTACATATATCCTGTGGCTCTAATATATATATGGAACTAATCCGCCCCAGCTTTACTTTGACTCCTCACCATCTTTTGCTTTTTTTCTTGCGACCTTTAATATGATATCGTGTAAAACCTGCTCTTCATCTACGCTCGCGCAAGACTTTGCAAGCTGGCTCCAAGCTAACGATCTCACCAGTGCCAAACAAATAGGCACGCCAGACATCGACAAATACATTGCATCACAGTACATTCGCAGTGTTTACCCCAACTTGAGTTTTGATGATGCCACGAAACTAATGAACAGCTCGCCGCTTACAGAAAAGCTAGGGAGAGGCTCCCACAGGCACGTTCAAAGTCGGATTTCTGCTACCTGGACCTCGCTGCGTCTCAAGGGCTTGCTTGGCGACGCCATGCAAAAAATCCAGTTGATTCGCACCAGAATTGAAAAAAGATACCCACACATGGTGCCTCATTTTTCAATTCGCCATCGCCGCAAAGAGGTTTTTTACAACAATACTTGGTTGACAGATGACAACTGTGGCAGCGGTACGTGCCATGTTCAAAATTCTGCTGTGAGTCCCAATCAGCCAAGTACATCGAAGTCGGTCAGCTCTCCAGTCCCCCTGTTTAGCGATTTAGATCTCCAGGACCCCTTTTGTTCTCCGGTGGCCGCCACATCGTCGGCAGTTCTGCGCGAAAGCTGCTTGCCTCGACGAAAGAGCAGCCCCGTTGATTCGTTGATTTTGCTTAATCAGCGAATCAATCAGGAGCAGGTTCAGTGCTCAGTTTCAGAGACAAGTGGTGGCCTAGGTTCACCATTGACCAGCCCGGTACCTGATGGAATGACTTTCGATAGGTTTACAGGAAGTCAAAGGGAAAACCAAAGACCGTCTCGGGTCCCTGAGGATCTTTTCTCGGCATTATTTAAAGAGCCTGAAGCGTACTGCCCGCCTTGCCTTTTTGTGAATTAGGGGGATTTCGTGTGTTTAGCTTTTCATGGTATCAAAGTGTCTTTGTGACACACTTTTCAAGCAGAGTAATTTTTGTTTGTGGAGCACAAAATTAGAACAAAAAAATAGACTGTAACGCAATAGATTTTAAAGCATTCATCAAACAGACTGTTTAGCAGTCACCTCGAACCCATCTACATGAGACCCATTTCCATGAGACCCATTTCCATGAGCTGTATTATTTTTTAAAAAAGATTTGGACCTTACTTCTCTCCATGGGGATTTCAATTCATGCAGCGACTTGTTTTATCTTTTTCTTTTCATCCCAACCTTCCTCGATCTTTCAAGAACACGTCGATAAAACAATATGGACAGCTTAGAGCTATCGCAACGGAAACGCTCGCCGGTGATATCGCCCTCTCTGCAGACATCCAGCAGCAATTGGGCCGAGTCGGCTATGCTCGATGACCCTGGCTATGCTCCACTCTCGCAGCCATCAACGAAACGATCTCTTAGTCTTTCTGAGCTCACGCCCATTGACTTCAAAAACTTTCTGATCCTTGGTTTCCTTTACCTCTTACAAGGAGTCCCCGTCGGTCTCGCATTTGGGTCAATTCCCTTTCTTTTAAAGAGCAAGCTGAGTTACGGCCAAGTTGGCATCTTTACGCTGGCTTCATACCCTTACTCGCTGAAACTTTTGTGGAGCCCGATAGTAGATGCGGTGTTTTGGCGGTCGTTTGGAAGGAGAAAGAGTTGGATTGTGCCAATCCAGTTCATGTCGTCGTTCTTCTTGTTGTACCTGGGCACGAGTGCTGAGGCGTTGCTCGAAAATGTGGAAGAGAACCTCACGCTTGTTACGGCATTGTTTTTCGTGCTTGTGTTTTTCTGTGCGACGCAGGATATTGCGGTGGACGGTTGGGCTTTGACGTTGTTGTCACCTGAGGCCTTGTCGTATGCCTCCACAGCGCAGACGGTTGGCTTGAACACGGGGTTTTTCATGTCGTTTACGGTGTTTTTGGCGCTCAACTCGCCGGAGTTTGCAAACAAGTACTTTCGAACTACTCCGCAGGAGGACATTGGCCTCATATCACTAAATCAGTACCTTACAATGTGTGGCTGGCTATATCTTTTGACAACAATCATCGTTGGTATTTTCAAGCACGAAGACACTTTCGGTAACGACGTGGACCGGGATAATAGCACTATCAGCAATATAAAAAGTGTTTACAACTCCATGTACAAAGTGCTACGTCTGCGCAACATTCAGATCCTTATTGCTGTCCATCTCATCGCCAAAATTGGATTCCAGGCCAATGAGGCCGTCACCAACCTGAAACTTTTAGAAAAAGGCTTCTCAAAGGAAGATCTCTCTCTCACGGTGCTAATTGATTTCCCCTTTGAAATTATATTCGGGTACTATGCTGCTAAATGGTCAACTGGCAGTAACCCGCTTCGACCTTGGATGTGGGCGTTCATCGGCCGCCTTTTGGCTGCTGTTTTTTCCATGCTCTCTGTCATGGCCTTTCCCAGTCAATCGACCACCGGATCCGCCGACGACCACAAGTCTATCGGGTTTGGCTACTTGATGGTCATCATTGTCACCCACGTTTTCGGTTCCTTCATGTCTACCATTCAGTTTGTGTCTATCAACGCGTTCCACACACAAATCGCAGACCCCTTGATTGGCGGCACTTATATGACCACTCTTAACACCGTCTCAAATTTGGGAGGCCAATGGCCCCGCATTATTGTCTTGTACGCCGTTGACTGGTTTACATCCGCTACCTGCTCACCACTAACCTCTTCTGCGGACAACCCGGTTCTAAATCCCTTCACTCCGTTTTCGTGCGTAGCAGAAGCTGGAAAGGCAAAATGCAAAGAACTCAGCGGTGTCTGTAATATAGCAGTCGACGGATACTATGTGTCAAACATCACTTGCATTACAATCGGTCTTATTTTGTTTTACGGCTGGATCAAGCCCAAAATGTCTCACTTGCAGAATCTTCCTACTGTTGCCTGGCGAGTCATAGAATAGTTTTGAACTCCGTCTCGTTGAGCTTATATTTATTGAAACCCGGAGTTAAAAGTGAAGAAACCTTTTTTAAATAAAAAAAAAAAACATCAAGTCTCCATTATTATTATTGCAATGTTATTGCTTTCTATACAGGATTTTTATACATTGGAGGGGGGGGGAGAAGTGGTGGTAAAGTCTGCCTGTTTACTCTTCCAAGTACAGAGCACTCTTGGCAGCAAGAATAACAGTGTCTGGAGTAGGGAAAGCAAAATTTTCCAGCTCGAGAGCATAAGGAGTAGGCACCTCAGCACCAGTTACACGACCGACGGGAGCGTCAAGGTAGTCAAAAGCCTCAGATTCCATAATCTGCGCGCAAATTTCAGATCCAACTCCAAAGGCAGGGAATCCGGCCTCAACTGAGATGATACGGTTGGTTTTCTTGACCGATTTGATAATGGTGGGAATATCAAGAGGCTTGATAGTACGAAGGTTAATAACCTCAGCCTCAACGTTGTACTCAGTCTTAAGACGCTCAGCAGCTAGCAAGGCGGTCTCAACGTTCTTTGAGTGAGCGACAATGGTAATGTCGGAACCAGCTCTCTCAATCTTGGCTTGTCCAAAGGGAATAGTAAAGTCATGGGACAGAGCTTCCTCAGAAACCTCAAATGTCTCATTGTACATCATTTCGTTTTCCAAGAAAATAGTAACGTTGGGGTCCCGGATAGCAGATTTGAGCAGACCACGGCAGTCCTCGGCCGAATAAGGAGAAACGACCTTCAGGCCAGGAATCTGGGCGTACCAAGAGGAGTAATCTTGAGAGTGTTGAGCACCAACACCGGCAGCAGCTCCGTTAGGGCCACGGAAGGTGACATTGCAGACTTGGGTTCCGCCAGACATGTAGTAGGTCTTGGCACCAGAGTTAATGATCTGGTCAATGGACTGCATGGCAAAGTTGAAGGTCATGAATTCGCAAATGGGCTTAAGGCCTGCCAGGGCAGCACCAACACACAGACCAGTGAATCCCATTTCGGTGATAGGAGTATCAATGACCCGACGCTCGCCAAAACGATCCAACAATCCTCGAGAAACCTTGTAAGCGCCATTGTATTGGCCGACTTCCTCTCCCATGAGGAAGACGTCGTCATCTTTGTCCATTTCTTCAGCTATAGCTGAGTTGAGAGCATCTCTAACAGACATCTGAAAAGGTTAGCAAACAGATACAGCAAATTGATAGATATTCAATCAACTCACAGTAACAGGGCCGCCTGAAGAGCTTGCAGGGCGCTTCGGGGTATCGAGAGTTCTGAGTGCGGCCTGATAACCCATGGAAGGGGTCACAAGAGATCTCTTGGGCTGGGAAAGACCCTGGACAAAGGTAGACGCCAAGCGCTTAGCATTAGTGTGGCAAACAGCAGTGAATCGCATGGTGATTTGATGGAATTTTGCAGAAAAAGCAGCAGGTTTCTTCGACGAAAGGTGAAGGTGAAAAAGGAGCCAACGGTTGGGGAACGAGAAAAATTAAGACACAAGGGAGGGGGAGCTGAGGGCAAGGGCAGATCTTATCCAACAGAAAATCGTTTAAAGATGAGGGGCAATTTTGAATGCCTCACCGTGCGTGATACCCGGTACGTAGTCTACTGAATGGCCCGGTCAAACCGACAAGACCTAGGCAGTCGGGTCGGGTATTTCAAAATAAACAGCATTTAATTTCCATCTATTTCGCCAAAACTAAAAAAAAAAAATCATCAATAGCATCAAACAGTAGTCTCGCCTAATTCGTAGTCAGGTTCGGGATTTCTACCCATGTGCATGATATGAGCGAGTTTGACTGTCCAGTCGTACAGATGCGACAAAACAAGCTTTGCCAGGCCCATGCTTCTTCTACGGGCTTTCGCAGCCCCGGACTCATCTTTGGGGATGTAGTTGCTTGTTGGTAGAGTATTATCGCTTGCACTGATACTCAAAAACAACGCAAGCGGCACAATCCAGACACAGAGGCCCAAGAACGACGACACTTGTACGATAGATGGATGGGTTGCGCCTTTGTGAGAAGGATTTGTTTTGAATATGGAGTATGGTGGGACTGCAGAATCTGTAAAGTAGTTGAGCCAAAGGAAGTGGGCGCAGACAACACAGATGCAATTAGTGACGAAGAGGCCACTAGTGAGAGATATGTAGGGGAACTGCTTGAGGTTTTGGAGGTGAACTACATTGGTTGCGAGTGAGAACAGGGTTAGTTTCACCGGGAACCCTTCAAATAGCAGGAGAAGGACGTGAATGGTGATGTTGGCATAGATTATTCTAGTTAAAATCCTTTTAGCAAACACGGTGTGCTCTTCAATATTTACCAAAATATAGTAAAGACCAGCCGTTAGGGCCCCAGTGGCAAATACTAACCCAGCTAACGCGCCCACGTAGGACAAGATCTTCAGAATCATTGATTGCGTGGAAGAGGTAAAAGAGGGACTAAACAGTTGGCTCCGGACCATTGGGACCATATGACGGTTCTATATAATACCAGTACGTAGTATGTGAAATAAATAAAATCGAGCTCAATCCAAGAGCCACTCTCTCAACTTCTTTTCTTTCCGTTCCTTTTTCTGTCTTTTATATTGTTTCACCTCATCTTTAGAAATGCGATGAACCGATTCGCGGGCTTTCCCAGTCGCGTCACCAAAAGCCGAGGTGAGCATCTGCGCGTGTTTTTTTGCATTAATTTCCAACGGCACCTGTTCTGGCTCACTCGAAAGCAATTCTTTGTCAAGTTTTGCTTGCTCTTCTTCGTAGCGTTTGATCCTATCACTACGAGATAGCTTTTGAAATTCAGGATCCTTGGCCAACCTTTCCGCAAGAGTCAACGGCTTCTCCTCAGCGGGCTTTTCTTCAGGTACACGAGGATTGTCCCACGTAGTTTCCTTAGTTATGCGATTATAAAAATAGTATTGATTAACAGAGGCTTCCCAGACAGCCTCCCACCCATCGTCGTAAGTATTTTCAGTATTGCTTTCTGTGGTCGTAAGAGCCTGTTCAAGTTGATCCGGCGGTCGTTTCGGGGTAGACTCCTCAGGAAGCGGTGGATTTTCGCTTTGTATTATGTTTGGCGGCGAACTCGTCTCCTGAGCAGAAATTGCTGGTAGCAGCACGTCAGGTTGTCTCTGTGGAGTCTCTTCGTCAGGAAGTTGCGGTAACTTGTGTGGCGCAGGGTTTGAAGCTATTTCTTCTCCCTTGTCGTCAAGAGTCATAGCGGACGTCGTAAATGCTTGTGATTGCAATTGTTTGTGCTTACATGCGAATGTTCATGGGATGTTGATGGGATGTTGATGGGATGTTGATGGGATGTTGATGGATGTTGATGAATTTTGACGAATGTTCAGGAATGTTCAGGAATGTTCAGGCATATGTTCATGGATGTTCATGGATGTTCATGGATGTTCATGGATGTTCATGAATGTTCTCGAAGGCCCTGCTATCGTTTCATCTCATGCTCTTTGAAAAAAGTTCGAAGTGTGAACCGGCCTTGCTCTGGGCAAATTGCTATAGCCGTTCCATTACCCTGCTTAATTGCCGCATAACTGTTCTTAATTTATGACGTTTACAC
>JAJMKT010000529.1:0-13600 GCA_030563985.1 Geotrichum restrictum
ATTAATTCCGAGTACACTTTTGCGCAAAACAGAATCACACATGATGTATCTCGAACTGTTCAAAAGCTTCTTCGTCTACAATGAGCTGGAATCGCGGCTATTGAAGGACTATGGTGACCCGCCACTGATACTCAAGCACTCTGCGGTACGCAATTTCACAGTTGACGACATTTCAATAAAGCTCCGAGTATTCCAGCACCCGCACCATAAAGGACACAAACTGCCGCCAATGCCACTCATATTTCTTATCCATGGACTCGGAGGGCAGCTCAATCAGTTTCAGTGCCTCATTGACAACTTTTCGCATTTCTCTGAAGTGGTGGCGGTCGACCTCCCCGGGCACGGGCGATCAGAGTACAAGTCAAACTCAAAGATTTACACACCAGAGTTCTTGGTCAGAATACTCGAACAGGTGCTTACGTCGTGCGTGCAGGAAACTGGCCGAGAAGTAGTCCTCGTCGGCCATTCCATGGGCTGCGTCCTGGCGACAATGCTCGCCAAAAAACTCGGAATCAGGTGCATTGGAATCATCACAATCTGCCCGCCAGCAGAACTGAACAAGTCAATGAAGGATTTGCAACGCTTTTTAAAATTTACGCCAGTGTTCCTGTTCAACATGTTCCGGGCCGTGGATAGGTTCGGAGGCCTGGACTCTGCTTCGGTATCCCGCATGGTCGCAAAAACAGCTTCCCAAGAAGTCAAAATGAAACAGCTCCGCTGGAACCTCCAAGTAAAAACGGCCGCTTGGATGCGAACCGCGGCCGCACTGTCACCGCCAACCCCCGACAAGTGGCACGCGCTGGATTGTCCCGTCTACATGGTTGGGGCTGAAGAGGATGTAGTCACACCACCCGTCAACATTGACCAAATCCGAAGCTGGCTGGGCCCAAAGTCGGCCGACATTGAGCATACTATCATTCATGACGCGGGGCATGCCTGTATCGTGGAACGCCCAGAAGTGGTCTGTGGCCTTATATCTGATTTCATTTCAAAATCGGTCGATTTGAAACTGTCGCTGGGCTGGCAGCTCGCGTTCATGGCCTCAAAAATGGATAAATGGTCCTTGAAAAATGAGGATAAGTGGCGCAGAGTACAGTCAGTTTCTGATACTTTGCAAGGCACGCGGTTTCGGGGAATGAAGACGTTGCGCCAAAATGACCCGGTTCACTCGCCAGCGAAACTTGAAGAATCGTATCCAGATATAACTGATATTATTGACATTTCTCGCGAGGCCCCGCCATATGACCCAGCGACCTTTTCGCGAATTACATATCACAAGTTTCCAACGGTATCGAAGCTTCCACCAACACGGGACGAGGTTTCGCAGTTCATTGAGTTGGTGGATTCCATTATTAGCAAAAACGACGCGGCGGTTATAGCTATCCATTGTCACTATGGATTCAATCGAACGGGGTTTTTCCTGTGCTGTTACATGATTGAGCGTTTGGGCTTTTCAATCAAAAAGGCGCTTGCGGCGTTTCAAGACGCGAGAGCTCCGGGGATAAAACATCTTCATTTCATTGATGAATTGTATGTGCGCTATGAGCTGTAGATAAAATGTAGGGCGACTGTATATGTGAATCATGGAGACATTTCAAACAATAATAAATAATGATGCCTTGACATACTTGCTACTAGACTATTTACAAAAAAGTAAATTTATTGAATATTTTACAGCACACAAAACACGCACACACAATTATGCAAGTCCTGAGGGTACTGCCAACACGGTTTGACAACCAGACGGGCATTCAATAAACCGTTGGCCACCATTAAACGCTACCTCATCGTCCTCTGTTAACTTATCATGGTGGTCCTGGTCCTTTGAGTACGAGATCCACTCACGCATACAGTGAACATGTAGCTTGTGACCGCATTCAAAGATTGCGATTGAAAGACCTTTGACTGGTAAACTGCAAAAGATGCATCCATCCAAGAGTTTGTGACAGTTCTCGCAGTACCAAAACCCTACCACACCTTCCTGATTTTGATTGTGTCCTTGGGTTTGGCCCAGATTCAGGTCCTGCTGATTCGCATTTTTCTCACGCGCCCCTACCCCATTCTCAACCACCGGATGCATACACCGATGACACAACATATCCAACTGAGTATCAATCTGCCCGCTTTCTCTTATACTTTGGAACGGGGAAGTCCTTATCAGCTCTGCACACTCTATATGTAATTCGTGTCTGCGGAGGAGGTTCAAATAGGTCCATACCCATTCTTCAATCATGTCGTGTGATGATGATAATGAGGTTGGTAATGGTGATGACAATGATGATGAAGGCAACGGTAATGACGATGGTGACGATGGTGACGATGGTGATGATGGTGATGACGGCGACGGCGAATAAAAAGCATTAGGATAATCGTCCATAAACAACAACCCCAATGCAGCACACATTTGTACATCTCCTTGGTCCATGGCATACCTTCCAGCTTGCTCAATCAGTTTCTCAGCACGCCACGGGTGTGTCAGGGTTTGAATATACTCTCGGTACCTTTTAACAAGCAATTCACCGGCCCCTGTTGACGCGCCTCGCACTGGGTCCAAACTTAGGGTCGACATCTTTCGGCCTAGCATTTTTGCGTCTTCTGGTAGTTGTTGTTGTTGGTGGTGTTGGTGTGCTTGTGAAGAAGCAGCAGGAATAGCAGTAGCAAAAGCTTGACTTGTGATTTGGTCAGTCTCCACACCATCCTCGTTCCTATCACCACTCATCCGGCGCGGGCGTGGTACTGTAGAAGACACATTGTCATCGCGACCAGCTCCCAGTAACCGTTCATCACTAGCTGACGATACATAACTGCTATCTGTACTCGAAGTGGCATCTCGTGCTGTGTTAGTTGATACTGGTATCTTGGAATTGGTTTGAATCGCCGCCGCGTTTTCTGCCACATGAAATAGTAAGCCATGGCTGGGTATATTAACGGAAATGCTACCAACATTGTGGGACATATTGTTGGACATATTGTTGGGCATATTGAGGGCAGCTATATTGGTATGCGAAGACGCTTTAGACGTGAGCGCACTGTTTGTGTCTTCCTTGATATCGGGAAGCCTGTTTCTTCGTTTCTTATTACTACTGCCTGTAGTTGTTGAAAAGGGCTCGTTTTTGGCCATGTGATTGTTGAAATTGTTGTTGTCGTTCAGGGACAGCTGTGTAAAACTCACTCCAAGGTTAACGTCGTTTGATATAGACCTGGTAGTTTCTGAAAATGCGGACGATTCGTATGATGAAATTAAGTCTCGCTCGTCAGATTCTGACGAGTATGGCTTGATATTTTCTTGAAACTTGATCTCCATACTCTCACTTTCATCACCTTCACCGCCATCGATACCACCTCCACCTCCTCCCCTAATCAAAGTAGGCTCAGAAACCGGTCGGGTTCGGCTTCGAGACCTTTCCATAGACGATTCACGAGGCGATCGATGAATGGTTGGCTGCAATGCGTCATCAATGGGCCCAAAGTTGGGTGTGCCTTCATTTGACGATAACCCTTTTAGACTCTCAGATATCCTCGATGCAAACGGTTGCAATGATCCAACCAAAGGCTTTTTTTTCAATGAGGGTGCAAATTTCAAAAATTGGGCCTTTTCGCTAGAGATTATGTCTGATAGAATGCGCCAGGTTTGTGATACGCGATACTTCCCGGCTTTGGAAGCTACAAGTGAATTGTGAGCGCAAATGTCAATGATACAGTGAAGACTGGGTTGAAATTGACGGTCACCATTGAAGTCTTGATTTTGGTTTTGAAAAATATAGTTTGTGGCACAAAAGGTAAAGCTGTCGGAACTAAAGCCTGGAAATTCGACTGTGCAAACGGCTTGATTGAATGAAGGTCCGGTAGGAACAGTCACTGGCGGAAGTGGAGTTTTAACACCTGCCGTCGTTGGCGGCCGTTTTTTGGCGTCTGACGTAGATCGCTCTTCTGATACTTGAGTATACTGCTCTTTATGCTTGTCTTGCACGACAAACGAAACTGAATTGTTGTGAGTCCAAGAAAGCGCCTGCGAGGGCATATTGTTGATGGCTATTTTGCGGTTAGAAAGGTTATGTTGTCTGAATGTCTTGTCCTTTGATATTGTCCAAAGGGTATTGTTGTTTCTGTAACAGACGTCCGTTACGGTGTTGGTATGTGATTCCACAATATAGCGCGGAATATAGGGTCGACGGGGGTTCCAGACATAGACGTCGTAGTCGTACAAACTCATATTGCAGCTAGCAATATCAGTATTCAGAACCCCATATGCAGCAGATGAATTCGACGTTTGCAGGTCATACTGCCATCGTACTTTTACCACTGGCGACGGCGATAGAATAACATGCTCAGGTTTCCTGGACTCAGATGCCATGTTCCATATCTGAATCTGCTTGTCCAGGCCGCCAGACACAATATAGTCATATTCGCTATGCCAATCAATCGAAAGGCCCGTACTTGAATGCGCGTTGATTCGCTTATCATATGAAGTTGGATTCCTAAAGTCCCAGCGCTGGATTGCACCAGAATCATATATGACAGCAAACTTGGACGCGTCAAACGGACTGCACTGGACCTCGCGGGCCACATCGCCTGGCTTGGAAAACACAAGATTGGGTTTCCGGCGGTTGGTGCGGAGATCCCAGAGTCGGACTCCACCGTCGGCGCTAGCAGAAAGAAGTAAGCTACCGTTAGTGGGCGAGAACGTAAGGGAATTAACGGCCCGATTCGAGTCTGTTAAACGAACCGTTGATTTTGGGCCGCCCGAATTGGCGGTCGTCGTCGACTGCTGCTGCTGCTTGTCAATGTTATAGAGCAGAATCTGGCCTCCGGAAGTCGATAGTGCAATGTGCTTTCGAAACTCATGGCGTCCCCAGCTCACACAAGTCACCGCGTGAATTTTTTCAAAGTCTCTAGTAGTCTGGTTCCCTCTGAGATCGTGTGCAACCGTAGCCGAGTCAGAGTTTACTCGTAGAACCTGAAAGACTAGAGGGCAAACAAATTATTAGCAGACTTTCCAATGGAAAAAAAAAAAAAAAAAGGCATTCACCGGTACACACTTACAGTCTTTGCCAGCTATAGCCACTGCATTTTCAGTCGGCGACGGACCCATGGCAATGATTTCACTGCGGGCCTTGAATACAATTTCATCCTTCTTATTCCCCGTCACCCCCGGTGGACCCTGTGGAGACCCGACCCCGCTCGATATTGGCGACACCAGCGTTGCAGGCGTGGTGGGGGCACTTGAAGTTGTACTTCCATATATCGCTTTTCCAAACCGTGCGAGGGCTCCGCTAGCTTTGTTGGCCGCACGGTTAGCATAAGTATTTGGCAGCGGCGGGTTCGGTAGTGAAATCGGTTCCGCGGGTATACCTATACCGGCACTCGACTGCTGCGTGATGCTGTCAGACGAAGATGCCGCAGCTTGTTCGGAGGTGTAATAATAGGAATTGGAATTGGAATTATTCGTGGGTTGTTGTTGTCGTGGGTCTGCCAGTGAGTTTGCTGACACTTCGCCCATCTGGTCATCGTCAAAAAGAAACCCAGCAGCCCTAAAGGGTGGTGCCGAGTGTCCTGATGGCATACTAGTAGATTAACAGTAAGCAGGCCGGTTTTGCAAACTACACGACACGAAAGTAAAAAATAAATTCGAAATCTGGAGAAGCCCGGCACATCGATCCAACAGATATCATGAGCAGGACCTATGGGGTAAGGGTTTGAATTCGTCCTGAAATTATGCCTACAACTCCTAAACTAGTCCTAAACTACTGCTTCATTAATAAATACTGGCTTTAAACAGCAAGGCCATGACCACCTGAGGTCCACCGGTAAAGCCCCAAAACGTCTGTTCTTCTTTTCCGCGCCTTTTCCTTTTCTCGGCGATTCTGGTCGTCGAGCGCTTGCTGGCTGATAATTGGTGGGCTAAGGCTTTGGGAGTCTGTGCTGCTCTCGTTTTGTTGCTGGTGCTGGAGCTGGGCGCTCGCTAGGAGACTCATAGTGCCACGCATCACACGTCGGAAGTTTCGCTGGTACTCAGTGTTGAGCGTCACAACGCATACTTCGTGAGCATGCACAATCGTCTCACAAGCCGAAATAACATCGCGCGAGGCCTCGTGCTCCACGCGATCGACAATGAACAGCAAGACAAAGCTGCTTTGCAAAAGATAAATCCCCAGGAAAAAGGGCATTAGCATGAGGTCACTGTCGACCGTCAGTATGCGACGAGTATGCTTTGACGCGCTTATGGCGTGGACTGTGGCCTCTTTAAACTGCGGAGAGGAGATGAGCGAATCTGGCGAATTGTTGAGTTCCAGGGGATCCCATGGAATTAAAGCGAGGATGTGGAGAACGTGTGAGATTTGAAACGCATAATCGCGCCATGCATTTTGGTATATGTGGGCACAGGGATGTGGGTTCCAGTTCTTGAGGGAGGTTGTATACTGCTCCAGTTGACTAAGAATAGCGGCCTTGATAGAGCGGCCAAAGTCTGCGAGTGGTAGGATAGGGTTCTGTTGAAAGTGGTGGAGTTCTAGAAGTGAGCCTAAAATTGTCATGAGCGGGAGAAAATAGCCAAACAGGCCTTGACCAGAAACGTAGTGGCAAAGGCCTTTGATCCGTCGAGGGTCAAGCTCAGCAGGGGTCAGATCGAGCTCGTCGGAAAGCCATATGCTGTCGTCCATAGGCTGATATAGAGACCCGCACTCAGAATCTAGCATAGCCAAGGGTCTGTTGTAACAGAGACCTAGATGTCGATCTACAATATACAGCAGCCACCACGTTCGACGGCGCTCTTCGCGGTCCTCTTCTGACATGTCCAGCACTTCCACTGGCAGTTTAAGTTCCTTAGATAATGCCCATGCCGTAGCCCAAAACCTTAGCGACGACCCTTTAAACTCTGAAGCAGAGACCACTGTGCCTAGATGAATGTACGCAATGACATCGTCCAAAGTGACAGTGGGAGTGACTTGATGCGCCGCGTCCTTCAAATGCTCAATTGTCAACTGCGTGAAGCGCTGAATCACAGTTTCGCGCCTGCCTGGGGTTCCAGTGATGAGCGGGGTATCTGTATGATGAGCGGCCACAAGCAAACATGAGAATATAAGAGCGGGTGAGGACTGGCGTGGTCGCACAGTCGACAGCATGGAGACCCTGCGAATCAAATGGGCAAGAGAATGCGTCGAGTACGCAAAGAAGGACTCGAGCAGGTGCTCTGCAAGGGTCATGGGGAGCGGTGATAGTAAATGGGCTATAGAGTTGAGCACAGGGAATCGCGTAGAAGTCAGGCATTCCTTATGCGGTTGTGGTTGCAGTTGCGTGTGTGTTGGTGGTTGCGGTTGCGGTTGCGGTTGCGTTTGCGTTTGCGTTTGCATGAAGTTGTGGTCTCGACTCAAGTAAGGAGTGTCATCAGGCCTTGGTCTCTGTGGAGTTTCTAGCGAAGAGGATACCAGGTTCAGCAGCCAACCGGTATTAGGGGTCATCGCTTGATCAAACATGAGGTCTGGAGTGTCCATTCTGTAATCTGGGTTTGCAGACAAGCTTCGCGACTTGTCAACAGCAGTGGTCATTAGTGGGTCTAGTGGATCTAGTGGAGCCAGAGGGGTCGACATCGGACTTGAAAGACTCGTCATGGGAAGATGAGCAGTGGAGTTCGTGTCAGTCACCACACGTATCTCAGCGACGTCGTCCGTGGCAGTAGCAGTAGTAGCGACAACAGCAGCGGCAGCAGCAGCAGCTTTTTTCTCCCGTGCACTTTCTATATAAGTCTGACTGGCCTTTCCACGTTTAAGCGGGACTCTGAGGTAGCCACATTCCAGTTTCGACTCGGTGCAATGATGGCATGGATTCTGGCCGTCGCATTTAGTTCTCAGCTGATTGCACTGATCACACGCGCGGGTGGTTCGTTTTCTTGGGGCGCCAACGTCGCCTGCTTTGAGAGGTCTTTTCTTGTTGATTCTGGCGACAACATCTGCAGCTGAGGACGGTGGCGTGGATAAGTAGTTGACGTTGTGAGACGAGCCCATGATGTTTCTCATAACGGGTGAGGCTTCCGACTCCACATTTCTAGGGGTTGTCGAGGCTGAATGTGGGGAGGAGGATGGCAGAGATGAGACTGCTGACTGGTTTGGGGGGGTCTTTTGAGCAAATAATGAAGGCATTAGAAGGACGAAAGCAGCAGAATGAAGCCTATTTGAAGGACTAAATATACAAGAAACGATGGTGAAAGCACTGAAATGTGAGAAGGTTTCCATTTTTTTACGTTTTTTTCCTTTTTTAATTCGAAATGCTCTAAGCTTCCCCAGATGTCACCGGACACTGCAGTTGAAAATTCAAAAAGTTACTACATACGGTAATTACGAAGTGCACATCTAGATCTATAGCTTAGAATCCGCCTTTAATAGCGTAGGCAACGTAGAAATGATGTCAATAATTCCCTTTTCCAGCGTAGAAACAAGGTCTTTGCACGTAGGAATGTCATCAATCACCCCCTGGACCTGTCCAACAGACCACACGCCTGCGTCAGTGTCGCCCTCAGTGTACACCAGGGCACCTCGCACACCAGCAACCAGGTGCTGCACCTGCTTGAACTCGAGGTTGGGATTCTCCTCCTCCATACGAGCAGTCTCCACTGCGGGCTTGTTCTTGTAAACGCGACTGGTATTCTTGAACCGCCTAAGAATCAGCTGCGTATCTGTTTCCTTGGCCTCTGTGATGCGCTTCTTGATGGCCGCGTGGATGGGCGCCTCAACGGTACACATGAACCTTGTACCCATGTTTATGCCTTGGGCACCGAGCGCCAGAGCAGCTGCACACGAACGAGCGTCTGCAAATCCGCCCGAAGCCAGGTACGGAATCTTCAGATGGCGAGCGGCCTGGGCCAGCAGAACAAGCGAGGAAATGTCGTCTTCGCCAGGATGGCCTGCACACTCGAACCCGTCGATGGACACAGCGTCCACGCCCAACCGCTCAGCTCTCAGCGCCTGCTTCATGTTGACACACTTGTGAATGACGATGGCATTGTGCGCCTTGAGCAGGCCGAGGACAGGCTCGGGGTTGCCGGAGGTCTCAAAGATGCGGATGCCTTCGTCAAGTGCAGCCTGGGCGTATGCCTTGTAGTCAGGAGCACGGATTGAAGGCAGCATGGTGATGTTGACACCAAAGGGCTTGTCGGTTATGGTCTTCGCTAGTTTAATCTCTTCTCTGAGAGCTTCAGGTGAGGGGACTGAAAAGGCTGTGATGAAGCCGAGGGCGCCAGCGTTTGCGACGGCAGCAGTGAGAACAGCGCGGCCTACGTGCATCATTCCGCCCTGAACGACGGGGACTCTGACGCCAGTAGCCTTAGTGAGCCAGGTTTCAATGTGCATTTCAGTATAAATTGTCTGTATTTGGTGCTTTCGTGGAATAGGAAGTAAAGAAAGAAAGGTGTGAAATTAAAAACTGTGGGGTTTTATCTGGGCTTAGTCTTTCTTTTATGGAGGCCTGCCGACGCCTTTTTTATTTTTGTTTTTGCCTCCGTGACCGACGTTAAAGGAACCGAGGTATTCGTCGGCTTCATCGACGACGCCGTAGACACGACGGTTTTGACCTCTTTAATAGCCTTTTCCACCGTAGCAGCCTCTTCAATCTTGTTCTTATAACCCAGGTAGACTACGGTCTCCGCTACCAGCACCAAAATAGCCGAAAACAGCGCCAGCAGCGTGCGAACTGGGAGAGCCCAGTGCGTGGACGTGCCAGACCAGTACCAGACGGCGAATGCGACAGACCCAACCGACAACGCAACGTTGACAATAGTCGAGAGCTGCTCGCGGAGCTCCTTGACGGCCATTCCGGGGGTGATGGATGCTTCCTGTTGGTAGGTGTTGCCAATGAGTTCCTGGTACTCCTTCTCCTGCTGCTGCGATCGCAGGGACTCCATGAGCTTAAGATACTCCTTTGACTTTGGCGGAGGCGCTGATTTGGGCGAAAAAAAGACCTGGGTTCCTTTTGTGAGCGCGGCAAGCGACGGGCCCGAGTCCTTGGCGTGTTTTGCGAGGACAATGAGGTCGCAGTGAGATATAGCCGAGGTATAAGCGTCAATGGAGGAATGGGCTAGTCCTGAGGCTCCGTTGCAGTCAAAATAGTCATTGAGGGCCTGTGATATGGCTGGGGTGAGTGTGAGAAGGACCATGGCAATGGCTTTGGTGGAGGTGGAGGTGGTGTCGATGGAGATGGCGGTGATTTTGCAAATTTACAAATTTACAAATTTACAAATTTCAGGTGGTGACAATTTGATACGTAATTGCGCGCGTTCTTAAAATAAAAATTCTTAAAAATTCTTTTCTTCTTCCTCTTTTTCCTCTTCTTCTTTCGCTTCAAGAATTGACTCTCGCCAAACCCTCTAACGCTGACGCCAGTCTTTGCACATGGCCCTCGCCTCTCTAAGTTCTCTCGCCAACCGCCCTCTCAGTCTCTCTCAACTCTGCCGTTGCATGGAGGACCCTGGTGACTAGCACTTCAATTAAATGCCTGGCATGTCTTTTCTACAGCAATCCCTACAACAGTCGAACCAGCAGCCCTCGCACTTTCCTCTTGTTAACCAAAACGAGCACCCTCCAGGCGGCCTCCAGCCGAACCTCAATTTGCACCACAAGTACCCCTCGAGTCAGCCTGGAATCCTCATCCAACCCGCCTCCAACCCGCTCTATAGTCTTCCCAACAGATCCGACGGACAGCCTCAGGCAGGCGTCCTCACCCAACCCGTACATCTCCAACAACAACAACAACAACAACAAGCCCTCCCTCAATTAGACCTCTCGGCGACTTCTCTTAAACGCGACATCCCTATGAGCACATACGCGCAGCAGACTCAACAACATCAACCCACTCAGTCAGATGTGTTGTCGTTTGCTGACCCTAGTCAGTTTCCTTCCCTCCACTCGCAGCTTCCCCAATTGGCCGGTCCAAGAGCTACCTCCGATGCCTACGATACACTGTTAAGCACGCTAGCGCCACCTGTCAATGCCACCGTTTCCGGCGCTACTACTGCGACGGATCTCGCAGCAGCGGCAGCAACAGCTACTGGTGAGCAGACTTCGACGGCAGTGGCGGCTGCATCCTCCCTGCCTACGGCGTCCGCTCTAGTATCAAGTGTCAATCAACACGTTCCGATGCTCCAACCCCAGTTCAATTCTGCTTCGCCAAACACGCGACCCCCTCAGCTTGGTGCGGGATATTTAATGGATCCTATGGGCCTTAATACAATGGCCCCACCACAGCAGCAACTGGACCCAAAAATTGGTCTTCTTCTCTCCGACGGCCAAAAGGAAGACAACGTGTTGAACAACGCGTTGAATAAAGGAATCGCGTCTGCTACAACGTCCCGAATAGACTTTAAGGTCAGCAAGAAAAAGTCCATGAGCCGGCCCATGGCGTGGACGAAAGAAGAAGAAGACAAGCTCCGCAACCTGGTCAAGTCCGGCACAAAGTGGCCGCAAATAACTGGGGAGTTTCCCAACCGGTCGGCGGGCGCCATTAAGAAACATTTCTACGCCGACATGAAGCACACGGTTTGGCGCGAAGCCGAGGATAATTCCCTGCAGCAAGTGTTTAAAGAAGACGAGGATGGCAAGTGGAAACGTATTGGTGAAAAGCTTGGGCGGCCAGCTCGGGCGTGTGAAAAACGGATGAAGGAATTGTTAAACATGAAACAGGGCCAGTACATTCCACCTAGTGAATCTGAGTACTCGCTGCACACGCAGCAGAAGCATGAAGCTGCAGCCCGAGCGGCCGTCACAATGGTTCAGGTGCAAGCGAATGCGAATGCCCAGTCAAATGCCCAGGCAAATGCTCAGGCAAATGCTCAGGCGAATGCTCAGGCGAGTGCTCAGGCGAATGCTCGGGCGAATGCTCGGGCGAATGCTCGGGCGAATGCAAATGCACAGGTGCAGGCAGCATTTGGGAGCGCAGGCGTTGTCCCTCCCAAATTCGACGACGACGACCTTCACCACTCGCAAATCAGCAACGGAGGAGCAGCCGAAGGAGAAGACGTCCTCGGTAACCTTTGACATGGATGGGGATGCGCCCATTAAATTTACAAACAAGTTACACACAACGCACACACATATGGGCCTAACTATGATTTATTCAGTTCGCGCGAACGCATACAAGCATGAATGGATGATTTGAAGGAAAGTGTTTTTTTAGAAAAGAGGAAAGAGGAAGGAAGTAAGATATATAGTAACAACATGCGCAAGTGTTGAGTTTTATAAAGCGAAAGATGTCGAGATGAAATGAATTAACTTGAATGCAATATCGTGAAATCAATTGTTAAGAACTTGTAATTTACGTTGAGAATCATCATCACCCTCGTCATCATCTACTGTAAAGTCCTCTGACTCTCGTGAGTGTCTCTCCAGCAAGACAAAATTTTTTAAATTAATATTCTTAAAAGCACCGCCTATGCGCAATCTTTTGTCTAACGACAAGCTGTAACTGACGGTGGTTCGACAGCACTTGATTCTTCACGCCTCCTGATGATTTCGACGAATCGGTGTCCAACAATTCGATCGAGGTATGTGCCACCATGGTATTCAATATCAAATCCTCATCTAAATAACGTCCCTTTTTGTTAGCTCTTCACTGGACCTAGACCTAGACCTAGAGTTATAGAGCTCTCTTTACTCACACGAAATTGGATCAAATTGAGAAACCGGCTCATATCTTTCCTTGCTCATCTCCCCCAGTAGCAGAGCAGGTACTTCATGCAGTATTGTTAGCAGCTCGAGTACGCTGAATGTCCTCGAAAATGAATATCTCGCAAAACTAAAATTGTTAGCCTATACTGTGTATATATCCCTGTGTTTCCTTGGTAGTATATCCAGCAGTGGGGTATTGTTTTTTTGTTTTTTACCTGGTATTTAGATCGGGAAATAACTGGAAATAAAGTGTTCTGATTGTCGTATTGTGTTCCAATGAAATCAGGGTTCGCACCTCATCTTGTGCCAACCTGCGAGCAGCTTGCTCATTATCAAAACCTTGCCCATCTCCATCATCTTCGTCCGTCGAATCGCTATCCGGGCATTCTTGTAGAATAGCCAGCTTCAACCATATCATCATACAGCACCGTAGCGGAATACGATGTACCCTGAAATAATCGACATCCTCTTCCCGCGTTTGCACAAGTGTTTCCACCATTTCTTCGCGCACGCGAATTCGCGAAAATACATAGGTTAGTGTTAGCCTCGCCGCAGGACCCATGCCGTCTTCTTCCTTGCTGAGATCAATCAACCGATCAAAGCACGATGGCCCTCCAGTAGGGGTTTTGTAAAATCGCAGAACTTCTCGTGAATCGTGTTTGGAATCAAACAATTTACACATCAGATAGCAAGACGTACGGACAGCTCGCAACATATCTGAAGCCGGTCTAGTCGAACCTTCACTGGCTTGAGAGGGCTGCATGTCGGTGCGTGGCGTGCGGCCTGTATACTCTGCCAAAACCGCGCCGATATAATCAAAGAGCCATTGCCGTCGTACAAGGGTGTTTAACAATGCTCCTACATATTCCCAAAATGCGTAGTTGACTTTCAAAAAGTCGCCCGTTAGTAGCTTATTGTCGGTAATCTGGCCGAGTTGCGACGGAAACATC
>JAJMKT010000530.1:0-13511 GCA_030563985.1 Geotrichum restrictum
TTACCGGTAGAGAGCCCAGGGCCCTCCTAGGTTTTCAATACTGCAATTGCGTTGATATATAGATGGGAATGGATGGGAATGCGTGTGCGTAGGTTTTTTCTTCACTTACGTTGAGACCCCACCAAGGGGGCATCAGTCTCAGCTGTCACAGAGCTACCATTAACAGGCGAATTGACAGCAGACGAGTGTAGTGCAATATCGGGGACGTTTTTGACGAATTGGCTGGCTTCAAGAGATGTTGGTGGGAGTGATGTTGAAGGTGCTTGTAAGATATGATAGGGCCTGTAGAGTCTGTAGGGTCTAGCAGAAAAAGAAACAGAAGTGGTAGCAGTTCTGAATTGCTGTGCCTGCGTGTACAACACGGGTAGTCTGTGCCTCATTATGGAGCGGATGTGTTGTAGTCTATAAGGGTACGTGAAAGAAGGTTGGTGGTGATGTGAGTGAAGCTTTGAAAAAAAAGAGTAGCTTTGCGTTGAGTGGTTGAAATTGTAGTATGACATAATAAGTTTGTCATGTCTGATTTGTGATTTGTTTTGTGATTTGTTTTGTGATAAATTTTATGATTAATTTTGTGATTTGTTTTGTGATTAATTTCGTGATTAATCTTGTGATTAATTTTGTGATAATTTTCATAACATGCTTATTATTGTGATTACACATATGCTAATTATATACTACGTAGTCTACATGAGTCTGCAGTGGTTCTACTGTACACGTAGGTAGCTGTCAAAGGGCCCAAGCGAAAGATCCAAAAACGTTTTCAACAACTGGCGCTGGCACAGGCAGATAGATCTTCTGAGCTATAATTTTTATTTTTTATTAATGAATTCAGTAGTCAATGAATGATCCGTGGTCCGCAGATTCAGATCAAAATCAGATTCAACTGAATAATTGGCTACTACTACTACAGGCTCATCAATTGCAATTGCAATTGCAAGACGTCCCTGTAATTACTTCTGCAGAAGTTCAGAGAGCAATTGCTACTTCAGAGACTAACTTCAGGGTAATTATAACGCCACTCGTTTGCTTACAGAAAGCGACGCTGCGTAGAAGCTAGCTCGAAACAGTAAAAGCCGCAGGATAATGTAGTTATTAATTATAGCCTATTATATTATTATATTTTATTTTATGTTACAGTATGCTAGAACTTGCTATCTCTCTGCGCAACTTACTATGGCGCAACTTGACGTAACTTTTTTCTTTTTTTGGGTCACAAAAGCCCGTTTCTTCAAACGGAGCCTTAAACGGAGCCTTAAGCTCTACTTGAACAGCTTTCAAGCACTCTCTTTAAGTCTCTTTAAGTCTCTTTAAGTCTCTTTAAGTCTCTTTAAGTCTCTTTAAGTCTCTTAATAACCTCAATTCATAATTATTTCTCTTGTAACCACGCCATGTCACCAGACGGTATACGATGATACTTACTGCATGGTCCACACCATGGCCTGTTCCAATCTAACCTAGACAGGCTGCTGCTGCTGCTGCTTTCCCACGCTCAAGACGTCTGTCTATAAAAGACGTCGACCCTGCTGCTGCTCAGCTGTCTCTTTTGTCTCCTCTCATTGTCATCAATTTCATCTTCTTTTACCGTATCTAAAATGTCTGAAATTACAATTGGAAACTTCCTCTTCAACCGTGTCAAGCAACTCGGCATCGGCTCCATCTTCGGCGTGCCCGGCGACTTTAACCTCGCCCTGCTCGACCATATCTACGAGGTCGACGGCCTGCGCTGGGTTGGCAACACTAACGAGCTTAATGCCGGATATGCCGCAGATGGTTACTCCCGCATCAAAGGCTTGGGTGTCCTCATCACAACCTTTGGTGTCGGCGAATTGTCCACGGTCAACGCCATTGCGGGCGCCTACGCTGAACATGTTGGTTTGGTCCACATTGTTGGTGTCCCCGCCCAGTCCTCGCAGAACCAAAAACTGCTCCTCCATCACACCCTTGGTAACGGAGACTTTACCGTCTTCCAGCGCATGTCCAAGGAGATCTCGGAAAAGGTCTACTACTTGGAAGATGTCCGCACTGCGCCCGCACTGATTGATGACGCTTTCAGAGTCGCTTACCAGAGACAGCGCCCCGTCTACATCGCCATCCCCACTAATGTTGGAGAGCTCAATATTGACGCCGCCCTGCTCGACACTACCATTGATCTCAAGATGCCCGACAACGACGCTGAAACTGAAGCCGAGGTCCTTGACCGCTTGGTATCCTTGATTGAAGCTGCCGAGAGGCCCGTTATCCTGGTTGATGCCTGCGCTGCTCGTCACCACGTCCGCCAGCAAACTGCGAAGCTGGCGCAAGTCACGCAGTTTCCCGTGTTTACAACGCCCATGGGCAAATCCGCATTCGACGAAAGTGATCCCCGATTCGGCGGTGTATACGTCGGCTCTTTGTCCTCACCTGAGGTGGCCGAAGTGGTTGAAAACGCCGACCTCGTTCTATCCGTTGGAGCTCTCTTGTCCGACTTCAACACTGGCTCCTTTTCTTACGGCTACAAGACCAAGAATATTGTCGAGTTTCACTCTGAAACCATTAAAATTAGAAACGCAATCTACAATGTGCAAATGAAGCCGGTGTTGGAGCTGCTTCCGGGCAGACTGACCCCCGCTGACCCGGAGACCGCTGTTCCTGTCCCCAAACTTGCTACCCACATCTCTCACCCTCCGGAGGACACCGTGCTCACCCAAAACTACCTTTGGGGCCGTCTCTCGACCTGGCTGCGTCCCGGCGATGTCATTGTGACTGAAACCGGAACCTCTTCCTTTGGAATTGTCAACACAGTGTTTCCCGAGCACACTGTGGGCATCTCGCAGGTGCTCTATGGATCTATTGGATACTCTGTGGGCGCTGCTCTCGGCGCCGCATTGGCTATCGACGAGATTGACGCCAGCCGCAGAGTCATTCTCTTTGTAGGCGACGGATCTCTGCAGCTCACTGTAACAGCAATCTCTACCATGATCAGATGGGGTCTTAAGCCTTACCTGTTTGTGCTCAACAACGACGGATACACCATTGAGCGTCTCATCCACGGCGAGACTGCCACTTACAACGATATCAACCCTTGGAGATATACTCAAATTCTGGACACGTTCAATGCCAAGAACAGTGAATCGTTGACTGTGGCCACAACAGGGGCTCTGGACGAGCTTTTTGAAGACATCAAGTTCAACGCTCCCACGCGTATCCGACTTATTGAAGTGGTGCTCCCGCGTATGGACGCCCCTATTTCACTGATCAAACAGGCCGAAATTACGTCCAAGATTAATAGCAAGTAGGAGTAATTGAGAATGTTGTAGAATAATATAGAATAATGATAGAGTGAAAAAAAAAAAAAAATACTTGCTTTGGAGTAGACCCTCTATTCAACTACCGAGAAGTAGGATTTATTTACACTAACTCCCACCAAACCTTTCTAACCAGCTCAGCTTTGAGTGAGCCCCCCCTTCTTTACCATTTAAATAATTCACAATTGCAAAAAGCACAACTCAGAAAACACGCAATGGCAAGAGAAGAGCAGGATCATTTGTTTCTTGAGAGCGTTCAGGACGCTGTGCAAGAGTCGCTCGTGAACCATAAACCGTTGTTGGTTGTGGCGTGCGGTAGGTTTGCTGTTCTCAGGTGCGCCCTACTGAAGTACTAACGTTATAGACATTGACGACGATAACACATGGGTTGAGTCTTTGCTCTCACAAGATAGGGTATGTTTACTGAGCTTAGGAGTTCCTCTCCAATCCCTCCATATTACCTGGCTAACACAACTTTAGGCAAAGACCCTACTAGTACGCCATGCAGTCGCACTTCGAGTCGTGAAAGGATCCCAAGACTTTACCTTCTTTGCCCAAATTTTCAATGTCAAGAGTCTGCCCAGCATATACGTGATTGACAAAGGAGTCGTTCGTGGAATCTATGAGCAAGCTGACGAAACTCTGACAGCCGGCGTATTTCTGGACAGAGTGGCTCCGTTGTTTGATTCGCCCTCTGCTGGTGCTGCTGGGTCTCCTGATTTGTCGACTCCAACTCCCAGTCCTAACACTACTAATACTACTGCCTCTGGTGATACACCCCAAGTGGCTTCAGGTCCTGTCAGTACTGCTTCAACACAGTCGACAGATCATCTTTCGGTACTGTCTGCTGGAGGTTTATCATCACCCGAACTTGGACCTCCATCTACCTCCGCTCCAGTGCCAGCAGTAGTAGTTTCGGGTCCTGTTTCGGGTCCTGTTTCGGTCCCAGCATCAGCAACAACACCAGTTCCGGCGTCAGCAACTATATCGGCGCCCGCATCAGTCCCTGCATCTGTTCCAGTACCAGCACCAGCACCAATTCCGGTGGCAGCTCCAGTAGCTGTCCCGGCACCTGTCCCAGGACCTGCTCCAGTATCGACCCCTGTTTCTTCATCTGCTCCAGCACCTGCTCCTGTATCAACTCCACCTGCTCCAGCTACTTCCCGAGCTCCCAACTCTTCTCGGCGTTTGTCAAACAATCGATCACCAGTCGTCCCTAACCCCAATTTTTCACATGATGCATCAACGCAGAGATATCAGGAATCGCTCCGAAGGCAGCGGAAACAGGAACAGGAAGAGCGAAACCGAATTTTGAAGCTTCTTGCATCCGACCGTGAAGAGCGGCGGCGACAGGTTTTGGCTCGTAAATCTCAGGATGGTTCGTCGCCCGTCCCTCCATCATCATCATCCTCATCCATTGCATCAATGTCAACATCAACAACCATCGTTGCATCTTCCATTTCTCCTCGCCTGCCACGTCCGCCAACCAAGAGACCTGAGCAGTGCGCGCTATTGATCCGATTATTTGACGGTACCGCACTCAAGGAACGATTCAAAGCTGGTCAGACCCTCGCTGATGTGCGAGTTTGGGTAGATGACACAAGAACAGACGGCTCTCATCCTTATTCCTTTTTTCAGCCTGTGGGTCGTAAGACCTACGGTGACGGCGAAGAACAGCAAACGCTGATTGAGCTCGGTCTAGCCCCATCGGCGTCCCTCGTGCTCAAGCCGGCTGCTGGGAGTGTGGCTGCGGCGTATGAGGGCGCTGCGGGGGCGGGCGCGGGTGCGAGTGGTCCTTATGCGCTGATGCAGCGGGGTGCGGCGTCGGTCGCGGGTGCGGTATCGACGTTCTTGGGGATTGGGTATACGCCTCCTGTGCGCCATGAGAGGGCGCCGGCGTTGACGGCGGCAGAAGTGGCGCTTGTGAGGGAGGCTGCTGCTGCCGCTGTACAAATGAGAACGACGGGGTCGTCGTCGTCGTCGAGTGGAAGTGAGGGTGATACGCAGCAGATCACAGCTCCCGCCGGGCCTTCTGCTGCAACGGGTACGGGCACATCGTCAGTTGCAATGTCGGGGTTTTCGACGCCTCGTCCTGGACTTTCGGCCGTACCTTCGTCTGTGAGTGTGAATCGGTTAGCATCAGCGTCATCAGATGGAGGCCGAGGGACGACAATCGTCGGCGGTGGGGGACTTGGTATGAATGTGTCTGCATCTAGTAGTTCTTCTAACCTTAGTAATGTTCGAACTATCTATACCTCTGCTGGTACAGCTGGTGCTGGTACTGGTGCTAGTACTGGTACTGGTTCAGCAGCAGCAGGTACAGCAGCTGGTGATGATGAGGAGAGGGAAAAGGATGAGCAGCGGATTACGTATAATGGAAATCAGTTGGGGTTGGAGGAGTATCGGGATGATGAAAAATAAGTGTATAGTGCTTATGTTGTAACTAGTGGTAGTGTTTTGCTCTCTTTGCTCTCTTTGCTTCTAAGTTTTTTTAAAAAATTGAAAAAATAAAAATAAAAAAGGATATACTATATATACATATATATGGCATGTGTGTATGCTCATAAGCGAATTACTGGGGAGTTCCAATGGGGACCGTCTGGGGTTAACCAAAAAGTTTATCTTGAAGAACCTCGTTATCATTTGCATCTGGAGTGGCCTGGTACTGTTCCGTAGCCGTAATTATTCCGCTACCTAGTACTCTGCCTGCGGTATTATACATGACCAAGTACTGGCCTTTGGCTACTGCTCGTCTTGGGGATTTGAATTTGATATAGATGCCTTTTTTGTTTTGGCCGTCACCATCGTTGTCGTTGTCGTTGTCGTTGTTGTCATTGTTATTCAGAAAAGTAATTGATTCTACTGGTTCTGGGACTTGAAGAGATCTGTATTGTACCGAGATATCGGTAATATTGTCCATCATCAAATCGGTGTTGTGTGAGAAATCTTTCACCCCCAAGTCCAAGTCCACGTCCAAGTCCAAGTCCAAGCCCAAGTCCAAGCCCAACCATTCAAACGATTCACACTCAATAGCACTAGAATAAAAAACTGGATTATTTACTCCCTTTGCAATTACTAATTGGTTTTTTTCGGGGATTTTGCGGGATACGTACCAAGTTCCCTTTGTGGCTGGGTTACCTTGAGGCATTGAAATACCTGATTTTTGTCCAACTGTTGCATGCCAGATTCCGTTGTGTTTGCCTACGATTGTGCCGTCGTGTTCGGTGATTACGTCGCCTTCATTTGGGTCTAGGTACTCGGAGAGGAAGGTTCTAAATTTTGTGTTTGAAGAATTGGAAGAACTGGAAGAACTGGAACCAAAAGAAGAAGAACCAGAACCAGAAGAAAACCCACCAGCCTCAGAAACAAAACAAAGGCCCTGCGAATCAGGTTTCTTAGCAGTAGGCAATTTGAACTGTTCAGCGAGGGCTCTTACCTCCGGTTTGGTGTAGGACGCGAGCGGGAACAGAAGCCGCGGCAACACGGTTGGAGAGATGGAGGAGAGGTAGTAGCTTTGGTCTTTTGGGAGATGTTTCGGGCGGAGGAGGTGGATGGATTGGGTTGGCGTGTGGGTTGCTATTCGGGCGTAGTGGCCTGTTGCTAGCCACCAACGAGGGCGAGTGTCTTGATTTTGATTTTGATTTTGGTCTTGGTCTTGGTCCTGTTCTTGATCTTGTTCTTGATCTTGTTTTTGGGCTAGTCCTCGTTCCTGTACCAGCCCTCGTTCCATTGTCAATCCCTGTTTTCGTTTTTGCGCTTCCTTCTTCTCCAAATACTTGACCAGCTGCCCAAACTTGATATACCGATTACACCCTACATCCGGGTTAGGCGTAAGTCCCTCGCGATACATTTCAATCATGGGCACAAAGACGTCCATCCAATACTCTTTTTCGAAATTGACGCGTTCGCAGGGGATACCAATTGTTTGGCATACTTTTTTTACGTCTGACCAGTCTGCTTCTGTGCATTTTGTTGTGCCTGTGCCTGTGCCTGTGCTCGTACTGCTGCTGCTGCTGCCCGTGTTTGTGCCCATGCTCGTACTACTGCCGGAGCTGTTACTGCTGGACCAGTTCGCCATATAGATGCCTGTTACTTTTGATTCAGGGTACTGGCGGGCAAGAAGGGCCGCCGCGGTGCTGGAGTCAACGCCGGACGACATTGCAATGTAAATGTGGTCGCCTGATTCTGGGACCCTGTCGATGTAGAGTGGGGGAGTAGGCACCGCTGCCGTCGTCGAGGCTGATGAATAGAACCGTAGGCAGAGGGTGGGCCAAATGATCCGTGACACCAACGGGAATGATGGTCTTGTTGATGGCCATACTAGTAGTTGTCTCATTCTGTGTAAGCGTTCCCTTCGTTAACGTTCCCTTCGTTTACGATCTGTAACGAATTCGTTTTGAAGAGCGTCCGTCGTCGTTAATTACAAATAGAGTATGACAGGCTATGACGACTGAATTTTTTCAACGTCTTCTGGGTAAGGGCCTTAGCGGGGTTACGCTAAAGACCGAACCCGAGATCGATTAATACGGTATCCGTGATATCGAGACCGATAGACAACAGGTTAACTGTCCCGTGTCCTTTAATCTCTCTGAAGCTTTTATCTCAAGATCCTTACCCTTTGTGTCTTTGCTGAGTCAAATGCCATTTTGAAGGCAAAATACCTCTTTTTTGTTTTTTTGGCTTTTTTATTCTTCAGATCAATCTACAACCACAATCTGCCTCAACTCCACCCTTCAACAGCCCATATCGCCATCCCTCACCCTCATCTCACCCTCACCCCTCACGTTTTATGAGATTGGCACTTTGTAGACCTAGAACTGCTGTTTGTTTGTTTTCATCGTTACCCCAGTCCCTCATTCCTGCATCTTTTATTCACGGTTCTTGTGCAACTCCCTCATACTTCTCTCCTGCCCCTCCTAGCATTTGTTACGCGCTTAATCCATCTAAACACTCTCGAGCTTTGATTCATACTCCCTCAAACCGTTTTCTCTCTTCAATGTCGATTGAAACCTCCTCGCAAGAGCCTGTCGTTTCGACTCCTGTCACTGAAAAGCCTCTTCTTGATAACAGAGAATATAAGGTCATCCAGCTCAAAAATGGCCTAGAAGCCCTCCTCATTCATGATGCCGAAACCGACAAAGCTTCGGCTGCAATCGACGTTAATGTTGGCTCTTATTCTGACCCTGACGATTTGAACGGGTTGGCCCACTTCTGTGAGCATCTTTTGTTCATGGGAACAGAAAAGTACCCCAAAGAAAACGAGTATAGCCGTTATTTGTCGGCGCACGCGGGTCACTCTAACGCCTACACCTCTTCCGACGACACCAACTATTACTTTGAAGTTGGCCATGATCACCTAGAAGGTGCTCTAGAGCGTTTCGCGCAATTCTTTATTGCCCCTCTGTTTTCTGCTAGCTGTAAGGACCGCGAAATCCGGGCTGTGGATTCTGAAAACAAGAAGAATCTTCAAAACGACATGTGGAGACTGCATCAACTTGATCGTTCTCTTTCTAATCCCGACCATCCCGTGTCCAAGTTCAGCACCGGTAATCTGATTACTCTAGAAACAGAGCCCTTGACGCGCAACGTCGATGTCAGAGAACGTCTTTTGGAGTTTTACAATGGGCACTACTCGGCAAACCTCATGAAACTGTGTGTTATTGGTCGTGAGTCGATTGAACAGCTAGAGAGCTGGACTGTGGAAAAGTTCACGGATGTTAAGAATACAAACAGGTCTACACCTTCGTACGCTCCTCCCCCATTTACACAGGACCAGCTTCTATGTCTTATTAAAGCCGAACCCGTTAAGGACATTAAACGTCTTTCACTCAGATTTCCTATTCCCGATCAACAGCCTTTATATGAAAAGAAACCATCTCATTATCTGTCTCACTGTCTTGGGCATGAGGGTTCGGGATCTTTACTTCACTATTTCAAAGAAAAGGGGTGGGCTAGCCAGCTGTCTGCTGGTGCCATGCACATTTCTAAAGGTTACGAGCATTTCATTATCGACATTGATCTGACTCCCGCCGGTCTCGAGGAATACGAGCAGGTTATTGTCACCATATTCCAGTACCTTAAGATTGTTCATGCTACCCCCATTGAAGAATGGAGATACAAGGAGCTTAAAACCATGTCTGGTGTCAACTTCAAGTTCCGCTCCAAGCAGAGCGCTTCGCGAACAACCTCCAACATGTCTGCGCACATGCAAAAGCCAATCCCTAGAGAGCGACTTCTTAGCTCTTCTCTTTTCCGCAAATTTGATCCTGACCTCGTGGCCAAAACTGCTTCTTACTTGAACCCAGATAATTTCCGTGCTACCTTGGTGGCCCAATCTCTGACCGGCCTCGATAAGACGGAACGTTGGTACGGTACCAAATATTCGGTGGAAAAGTTTAGCCCTGATTTTCTCAAAAAGTTGCAAAACGTTGGGTTCCACCCTGATTTACACTTGCCTAACCAGAATGAGTTTATTCCTGAAAACTTGGACGTCAACAAGAAGCAGGTATTGAGTCCAATGAAACACCCTATTCTGTTGAAAAATACTCAACAATTGAGGCTCTGGTACAAGAAAGATGATACGTTTTGGATGCCCAAGGCATGTGTACGCATCTACTTGAAGGCCCCGTTGACTTTTAGCTCTCCGTCTAGTTATGTCAAGACCTCATTGTTTATGGATCTCCTTGAGGACGAACTACTTCCGTTTGCATACGCTGCAGAAATCGCTGGTCTGGACTACGCAGTGACTACATCACGCGATGGAATTGTCATTAACGCGTCTGGTTACAATGACAAGATACACGTTCTACTTGAAGATATTTTGAAAACGTTGAAAGGCATCAAACTGGATGAAGCCCGCTTTGACGTTTGGAAGGAGCGCAATCTAAGATCTTACCGAAATCTCGGTTTAAACAATCCGTACACACAGATTGGCACTCACGCAAATTATTTATTCAATGAGTTGACCTGGACATTGGACGAGAAAGAGCAAGCGCTCACTGAGGTGACGTTTAAGGACCTCGTAGAGTTTGCGCCACAGATCTTGAGGCATACCAATGCGGAGGTTTTGGCCTTTGGAAATCTGACCAAGGAGGAAGCTGTGAAAATCTCTGATCTGACGTTTGAAATTCTGAAACCCCTTCCGTTGACACCTTCGCAGTCTGTCCGCTTGCGGTCTTACATTCTGCCACCCGGGAAGGAATACCACTACCGTATCCCTTTGATTGATGAGGAAAATGTCAATTCTTGTATTGAGTACTACATCCAAGTTGGTCTGCTAACTAATCATCGTTTGCGGTTAGCTTTGGAACTGTTCTCGTCTATCATGTCTGAGCCTGCTTTCAACCAGCTGCGTACACGTGAACAGCTCGGCTACGTTGTGTTTAGCGGCATCCGCCACACTCGTACAACTTTTGGGTATAGAGTGCTTGTTCAGAGCGAGCGTGACACGACATACCTTAAGAATCGGATTGATAATTTCTTGACTGGCATGGCTGATATTCTTGGAAAGCTGTCAGATGAAGAGTTCAAGCGTTACGTGACTAGTTTGACCACCAAGCGACAAGAAAAGCATCAGAATGTGGGTGAAGAGGCTGACTCTTACTTTAGTCAACTGCAGTCTGGATACTATCATTTCTTGTCGCACGACGAGGATGTCGAAGCGCTCAAGACCATTACTAAGGATGAATTAAAGGAATTGTACGAGACTTATATTTCGCCTGAGAGTGATACTAGATCGTGCTTTATTCTTGATCTCGAGGCTCAGAAGGTCCCAGAAGTCAGTATGGACAAGCTTTTGGGCGCGGTATTTGCCAACTTGGCACACAAACACGAGATGGACGTCGACCCTAGCGATGTTGGCGAGTTGGCAGCGAAAACTGTAGGCAAAGCCCCCCATGAGATTATGGGTATAGTAGGGGAGGTACTTGTATCAAAGGGGCATGGAAATATTGCGGAACAGTTTTTGAGTGAAGCGAGTGACGAGGTGGCTCGACAGACTGGGCCTCAGGTACGAACTGGGCAAGATATTGAGAACTTGGCTGATTTCAAGTCTAGCTTGGGATTGACGGCTGCGCCAATGCCAGTTGTGGATCTTTCAACGTATAGTGAGCAGGGTTCTAAGTTGTAGTTTCTACCTACGGTAGTCTTTGTTTTTTATTGTTGTTGGAATGGAATGAGATGTACAGTAGATGATGTGTGCTGGTGTTGGTTCTAATTATAAGTTAATTTTAAGCATTTCGAGAATATTGTAAAGTGGTATGAAAGTGACTTGTTTGGTTAAATTTTGTGGATTGAGATTTTGAGATTTTATATTCCAGACAAATAATTGTCCCAATAGCTGTTTTGGAATAATATATACCGGTATACTACATTTCACATTTTCCCACCGCCTACAGTATAGCGCTCCTACATATCACACACAAGTTATTGCGGAACACCAACCATGCTATCCAGCATCCAAAACATCCCAACATCGCTCGACATCCTTGAAGCCCGAGTAAATGATCTTGAGTTTCTGTGTGCTGCCAGCAGTGGTTCCAAAAATTCCTCAAAAGATGCGGCCACGATATCGTTAAGTGACACTATTGTTCATAATGTTGGAGTGTTGGCGGACCAGACTGCAAGTGTGGTGAGGCAGCATGATGTTGTCTCTGGGCTTGTTCGGAGTCTTAGTGGTAAGTAATAACTCTCTCTCTCTCTCTCTCTCTCTCTCTCTCTCTCTACAACCATTGTGCAATGGTATTTTATTTATTGAAAAATATACAAGAATAAAACATCTAACTCTTTCTCTCGTCGTTTTTTTTTTTTTTTTGCTGGTTTAGATCTCAATCTATGGAAATACATTGATGAAGACTTGGCAGCAGGAGGTAGCGCCGGAAGTCTACCACCATCAACTCCTGCGGACACTTCGACCACATCCCTCAGTCCCCAGCTTCAACTCGCACAACTCTATTCCCAGCTCTCGACGCTGCACGAGGTCATTGACCAGCTTTCACAACTTGACGACACCACGCCGTGCTCTACCTCTTTCTCCTCCTCAGCCTCCCCATCCCCATCCTCATCCTCATCCCATTTCCATTCCCATTCCCATTCCCTTTCCTTCTCCTCCCACCTCCTAACAGCACCACCCCCCATCGTCCAACTATCTCTTCACCTACCCACCTCCCATGCCCACGCATCCCAGATCCGCTCACTAGCACGCGATGCCGACACCCTAGCCGTCCGGAGCGCCCGCGTGATGCAGGTGTTGCTGGAAGATGTAATGGTGCCGATGAATGAGGGGTGGGTGAGTGTATATCGGGAGCTGGAGGAGGTTGACCTTGAAGTTAGGAGGTGGGAGAAGTGGGAGAGGGAACGGAAGAGGTATGAACCTGTGTCGCAGGTTGATTAATTGGAAGAGGGGCTTGATGATGATGATGATGTGTTTTTTTTTTTTTTTTTTTGGAATTTTGGACATTTTGGACATTGACATTTGGACATTTGGACCTTGACATTTGGAATGGAATGAACTTCAATGAAGTATGCAATTGACTTGATTCGAGAGAGAGAGAGAGAGAGAGAGAGAGAGAGAGAGAGAGAGAGAGAGAGAGAAACTGCAAAATGAAAAATGCAAATGAGGTCGAACTCGAGTGGCTAGCTACCAGTAGAGTATAGATTTGGTGATGATGAGAAAAAAAGCTCTCTCTCTCTTTACCTGATTAACAAAATGGCTAAGTTATATCATAGTATGAAGCACATCTAAAGGGTCTGGCTGTTCATGATATTGAGACTTGTTATATATAGATAATTTACTGTACAAAAGTATACAAGACTATATAAACTACCTCGATCCATAATCCTAAAAAGACATGACTTGGTTTTTTCGTTTCATCATGACCACGTCGTAATGAGAGAACGTACCCGCTAATCTAGTAACTAATAGCTAGTCTATAGGATGTCATGAACATATCAAGAACACTCTCAACGGTCAAAAGTTAACAAAAAAAAAGATTTCCAAAAAATTTTCAAAAACATAGCGATGCTAGGTTTCGATCCTAGGACCCCGGGGTTATGAGCCCCGTGCGCTTCCTCTGCGCCACATCGCTCTTTGAATAAAAATTAATTTTTGGGATCATCACACAAGGAAAAAGTGACTAAATCAATTTTTGACATTAAATTTGTTCGAGATTTTTAATAAGGCGCCAGGGCCTGACCAAGTAACTGGGAAAGTATTGAAAATGGCATGGG
>JAJMKT010000531.1:0-13432 GCA_030563985.1 Geotrichum restrictum
CGGTGAAAGCTGAATATATTCTCGCAAACACAACAGCAACATCGGTAGCCTATTCGTAGCTTAAGTTTGAATACCGCTGTAGTCAGTTGTAATCCATGTCAGGTTCATGTTTAGCGGTGTCACAAACTCTGGAATCGCTTCTTGATTGGCCAAAAGTAGCGTTTGATTATCGCAAAGACTGATGGAAGCGATATAACCCCTAACTAAATTGCATTACCAAGATAGGAAATAAACCGGTTTTAAATACCAAACATGGCATTAAATGGGAAATATTTGCACTCGCTTCATTATAGCTGTCTGAGCCTCTGAGGTAAATAGTCTATTCCCGAGCACTTAAAAAATAATATTAATTATTTCTTCAGCCTCCTTCCAGTGTTTCTTCGCTCTATATATCTTTCCCCAAGTCCAAGAGGCCTTCCACTTTCACTATTTCAATATATTGGTCAAAATGGATGCTACTACTTCTTCTTCTTCTTCGACTACGACTACATTAATACACAGGAGAACTGCCTCCTTGGACGAAGCGGAGATCCTCGACAAGCTAAAATCCTTTGTCCATGACCTCGAATTACGTCTTAGCAAGGTCGAGGACTACGCAGCCCTCGCACATTTCGACGACAGCTTCTCAAGAGCATACTCGACCCTCGTAGAAATCAGGGATGGCGTTATTGGCGAGGGGCGCCGCGCTGCCGATGCCTTCGTCGGCATCGTCGAGACTCAGTACAAGGACCTTTTTGAGTCCACTGTATCCACGTCCTCCGGCCAAAAAGCGTTGGCGGGCTTGCACTATCTGGAAAAAAAACTTACCGACATTGAACATGCCTGCGTTGATAACTCCATACACGCTGTCCACGCGGCAGACAGCCTCAACAAGTCGGTCCAATCGGCCTTGCTCGCTGCTAAAAACAGGCTCTTGACTTACGAAGAAATGCCACTCCCATGGAGGTCAAACCCCTACATTGTGCGTGGGTACAGATTCTCTCACAAGTACACGGACTGTGTCGTTAGCATGACCCACCTGCACAACGAGACCTGCAACATTTGGACTCATTTGCTCGGATTCATTGTTGTGCTCTTTATTGCATTCTATCACTGGCCCACCACGCTATCGTGGCAGGAGTCCACTGCAATGGATAAATTCACAATGGTAGTCTTTCTAATATCAGCCATGAAATGCCTGGCCTGCTCGACCGTTTGGCACACTTTCAATGGTATTGCCCATGTTGATTCCGTTCGCCGCTTTGCCTGTGTAGACTATACGGGTATTATCGTATTGATTGCCTGCTCGATCCTCACCACCGAGTATGCAGCTTTCTACTGCCGACCCGGTTACCAGGCCGCGTACATGATTTTTACCGCGCTCAGCGGAATTTCGGGAGCTCTTTTCACGTGGCACCCGTCGTTTGATTCGCCCACGGGCAAGGGCAAACGGGTCACGTTCTTTGTCTCCTTTGCTGTGGCGGGTGGCGTTTCGTTCCTTCACGCTGCATACTTGAATGGCTGGAACACGACCTTTTTCTTCTACCTTCCTGTCTTCAAGTCGCTGTTGTTTTACATCTTTGGCGTCGTTGTCTATGCATTACTAATTCCTGAAAGATGGTGCCCTGGTGGCATTTTTGACTATTTCGGCATGTCCCACAACCTCTGGCATATCAGCGTTTTTGCTGGCATCTGTTACCATTACCTTGCCACCGTCTCGCTTATCGAGGGTGCCAAAGACTTTAGCTGTGCACTTTCGAGCTAACAAGTCTTTTTTTTTTTTTTTCTTCTTCTTCTCTTTCATTCTCCAAATTAATCTTTCACTCGGCATTTCTACACTACTTCTAATAAGGCATTCAGGTATTTTTTTTCTGACATTGAACAACACGTATAACATTAACAGCCATGAGAATATACTCGAGTTTTTTTGGGAATTGAATTGATAAAATGTACAGTATTAGGCATTGCGGAGTGAGTTGACGAGTCTCACTAGTTCAGCCTTGGTGATGTCTTCCGGTGGGTACACAGAGCGCTAGGTGCAACATGTTAGTTCGAGCATTGCATTTGTACTATAGTTAACGTTAAAGGGAACTCACGTTGGCCAACCACGCAGTCAGCTGAGTTTGCGACCAGTCTTTCGGTTCTCCGGGAAACTCTTCATCCTTCACAAGCTGCTCAGGCGGGATTGTTTTACTGCTTCTTTTGCTGCTGCTGGGCACAAGCCCACTGAGGAGTGCGGGTGCAGTTGCCACCAGAACCAGCACACTGAAGGTGAGTATTAATGGCTTTGAGAACCTTTGAATGGCATTATCAATTGGAGTAGGCATTTTTTTTTTAATATACTGTAGGTATTTGATTTTTTTTAAAATTATAATTGTTGAGACTCAAGACTGAGAGGAAAGCCCAAGATCTCGGCATCGGGTTAAGATGGCGACATTTAATACCTAACCCACTATCCGCAGTTAACGTTGCCTCGCCAAAGAAAAAGGCCCTGACAGCATATACGTACGTACAGTAGGTGAAACCGGTCAGTTTATATCGATAGTGACATTTATCACTTTACAAAGTTTCCAGATATCTTTGTTTGCAATCCTCTCTCACTTTGCGAGCATCTCCAGAACATTAACAAACCACAATGAGCTCTTCAATTACATTGAAACCCGCTCTTCAGGCCGCCGGCCACGCCGGTGCAATGCAGAACGCCAACGGCGACCTCTTTTACAAACCAACCGACCTCGCAGAATCCTCCTTCTACCAACAAATAGCCAGCGAACACCCCGAATTACTCGACATCACCCCCCAATTCTACGGCACGCTTTCCGTGAACGACGACAATACCGATACCGACAACAACAACAACAACAACACCAACCCAAAGGTGAACTTGCCAAGTGGCATGGTTCTGCCTACAGGGACCGACTCTACCGGCGTCAAAGTCGAAAAGGACCTACTGATTGTTTTGAAAAGTGCCTTGTTTGGGTTCCAAGAGCCATGCGTGCTCGATATCAAGCTGGGATCGCAGTTGTGGGATGACGACGCGACGCAGGAGAAACGGGATCGCTTGGATAAGGTTGCGAGTGAGACGACGTCAGGTACTCTATCGTTGCGGGTCGCTGGGATGAACGTTTATGACGATTCAGATGCGGAGGGAACAAGAATTCCGTACGATAAGCAGTTTGGGCGTAAGCTTAAAACGGAGGATTTCAAAGCTGGATTGAAAAAGTTCTTCCCGTTCAATGATGCTGCTGCTGCTGCTGCTGCTGCTACCACTACTAGCTCTACTACAACTGCAACTGCAACTGCAAGGGAGACGCGCCGTAAAGAGCAACTTATCCTGGTGCTGGATTATTTTCTAAACAGACTCAAGTATATCCACAAACTCCTGAGTACGAAAGAGTTTGTGATGCGTTCTGCTAGTCTTTTATTTGTCTACGAGGGAAAAGAATCGGCGTTTAATGCCAAATTAGATAAACTTGAGGCTCTTCAAAATGCCCCAGAAAGTGAGCAAGACGACAACGACAACGACAACGACGATGACGATGACGATGACGATGAAGAAGAAGAGACTGCACAAGATGTTCAAGACCAAATCTTTAAACTGGAATTGATTGACTTTGCTCATTCAAGGTTTGTTCCTGGTATCGGGCCTGATCAAGGTGTTCTTAAGGGAATACAAGTTCTCATTGACACTTTTGAGTATTATGTTGGCGAATATGCATAGTTGTAGACTACACTCAGCGTGGATATCTATCGTATAGTACTATACTAACTCCTGTACGTAGTTGATATATCATTGTACAGTGTACTGTATTCTTAAATTCATATAACTTATTACAGTATATATCAATTTATCCTTTGGACTTAGCTGGGCTATATAATCCTCTGGTAAAGAATCCCCTCCGCTCTTACATCGTTTTCCCATTTGTTGTCTCCATTTGGTAGGGTTCAAATAGTGCCATTCTGATCTCTTTCTAGTGGTATACCTTGCTAGAATGCAAGATATTACCCTCAGTAACATCTCCGATCCATAGTCTATCTTCATGATTACATAGCCTTTCAGGACTATATTACAGAGTAATACAGACTGTGCAGTACGTAATTAGCTTACCTAAGTTTAATTCAAATAAAACTGAACGAGGCCTTCTCTGTATGTCTACTAGGGTATAGCCCTAACTATACTTTTTCATAAAGTGGACTGTTTTATATCCGAAAAGAGCAATACAATTATTCTTTGAAAGAGTCTCGTTTCCCCAGCAACATCCTCATTTTCAGCCTTACTCAGCACAAATATAATTCATGACTGTACATGTCATGTGACTATGCAATTTTTGGCTTATGCAATATACACACACCAAGCACACACACTCTTTTTTTTTTTTTTTTTTACCTCTTTCTTTTTTTTTTTCCCTTCTGTTCTCTTTTCTTGCTTCTGCGATTAATTTTTTTTCACCATCTTCAACACCCTTTTGAAATAAAAGAAAAAAACACATTCAACAATGGCTGTATGTATATATATATATATATATTTGTGATTCTTGATTCATGATCTATCACTCTCTGTCTTGTGAAAAGTTTTAAATCTCAATCGCACAGGCTCGACTTTTCACTCATTCTCTCCTGTTGAACTTATTCTTTTGAACATTTCACTAACCTATTCTCTCTTTTTATAGAAGGAAATCACCGACATCAAGCAGTTCCTCGAGCTCGCTCGCCGCAAGGATATCAAGTCCGCCACTGTCAAGAAGAGTGCCGGTGTTACCAAGTTCAAGGTCCGTGGTAGCAGATACCTGTACACCATCTCTATTGCTGACAAGGAGAAGGCTGAGAAGTTCATCCACACTCTGCCCGCCGGTCTTAAGGTCACTGAGATCAAGGCTTAAACAACCTAACTCCCTCCTCCTCCTTCCCCCGCCCGCTCGTCACCCAAACAATAAAAGAAAGGAATGTAAATTTTTATTTTTAATATTTAAAAGAAGACTTGATTTTGTGTTTTTTTCTAAATGACAAAAAAAGGCTTGAATTTCTCTTCATCGTTAAGATTAACTTGAGATTTTCAATATCTCGACAAGCAACATGGAACCTGTAGATTAGTGCTATAGCTAGTAGACTAGGATCATGTTACAAGATGCTCTTATAAGTATGGTATTGATGTTGTAGCACGACGTGGTCTTGGTAAGGGACATGAAAATTATAATATGCTATATTATGCTATATTATGCTATATTATGCTATATGGGAGCTGTTAAATCATTGAATGGGTTGAGCTTACTTTACTAACAAGAAGACTCATAAACTACGTAGTCAGAGGTGAAGACAATTACCCTTACCCTTATTTCCAGTCAAAGTACAGTATTATTTATTTCGAATTTACAGTATTAAATTTAACCACTAGCTTTCAGTGTATTCAATGTATTGTATTTATATTTATTATTATTTGATGAATGAATAATTCAATGTCTCCTTCTTTTACTTTCAATGTCTTGTAATGAGGTTCTTGGTGTTTGTAAAGTGCCATCTTTAGCTCTGTATCTCGCCAAGCGGATCGATAATTTCATCATTAGCTTAAACCGCGTCTGTTGACGATTCTCACCAAGGGACGATGTGATCATCGACGGTGAGACCGCTCATTGTGCGTGATTTGCGGTACGCTCTCTCTCTCTCTCTCTCTCTCTCTCCATCGGCGCCCTTTTTGATCTCAACTTGGCCTCTGTACGTAAAGGCTGGGGATTAACCATGCATACCCCGAAGACATAAAGTACGTGAGTATGTTGACTGCTAAAGAGGGTACGTAGTGAATTTTATTTATTTATCGAATAAATTCGCATGTGTATGGAACAGATGGGGTTGAACTTGTTGAACAAGAGCGTTTCTAATTGCTTTCCGTGACTTTTAAAGACTAGCTAGCTAGCTAGTGCGAGGGATTAATTAGACTAGACTATGCAATTGGATTATGGTACAGTAAACTTGAGTAAAGTACTGTAATATTTCTGCATTCTTTATAATTCTTTTTACTACAGTAGATGAGGCCAGCCGTGCGATGGATTAAGGCAGGCGTAAATTAGACCTACTGTACGCGTGTAATTATTGTAATTGTGACACTTGGTGAAAACGGAAATTGCGTCACAGTATTTCCACGTATCTTTCACAAATTACTTTCACACTAAATACATTGTTTTAGTAAGAATAAATCCTTTTATTATTAAATTTATAGAACTTATTATGTCACTTTGTCCTTTGGACTTATATTATTTCTCGGTTAAAAAATTCCTCCGCTCTCACATCGTTTCCAATTTGTAAGAATCCAACTAATATATCTCGAAGTATTTGAAAGTACTACACTTAGGATTACACTACAATGCAATACACTTTTCAATCGTATAAAGCCAAACTACATCATCATTAGTTTAAGCTATTGAATACCACCAAAACAACAAGGTTACAAACATCTAAAACATTCTAAAGCTTAAGCATCTGCTTTGCCTTGTCATCGGAGCACACGTAGCGCACTTCACAATTAGTGTTGAACCCGTTAAAGGTCGTAGAAGCACTGAGAGTGTACGCACCAAACTCCGTAAAGTAAAGCCAGTCGCCGGGCTCTACAGGGAAAGGTAGAAAGTCAGACTTGGTAATCACGTCGAGCCCGTCGCAGGTCGGCCCCCAGATAGAGACCTCGTACTCACCAGCAGCAGTATTATTGGCTTCTTCGTTACAAGTATCTCCGGCTTCATTGTAAAGAAACTGATGCTTGTAAGTCAAAACCTTTGGCACGGGCACTTGGTGATCAAAAATAATGCAATTCATATTGGCGTACACTCCATCGTTGATATACAACATGGACCGCACTTGGCCGTCATCACCACAAGTAATACGGCGGCCAACAATATTAGTTGCCAGGGTGAAAGCTGAAGATACAAAGTATCTACCGGGCTCAGCAATCACGCGAACAGAAGAGGAGGGAAAGTATTTGTCAACAGCCGGGCCAAGAACCTTGGCAGTGGCATCAAACGTCTCGTCGACAAAACCTCCCCCGACATCAAGTAGGCTCATGGACGGCATGCCCATGTCCTTCGCAATATCAAACACACGGCGCGCATTCGAAACTGCGTCGACAAAAGACGATGGGTCAGAAGCACCACTTCCCACATGGAAGGACACACCAATGACATTAAGTTCAAGCTCCTGAGCAAGCTGCAAGAGTTCGTGAACAGAATCCATTGATGCGCCGAATTTGATGCTAAACTGACACATCGACTTGGAATCATCAGTCATGATACGCAGAAGGAGCTGAGCATTAGGGCAATAAACCTTGCACTTTCTCAGCTCGTCTGCGTTATCAAAGGTCATCTTGTGCACACCAGCAGCAGAAGCATATCTCAGGTAAGAAGGAGCTTTGCACGGATGCGCGTAGACAATCCTAGATGGATCTACACCTAGATCAAGAATGGTTGAAATTTCATTCTTAGAAGCGCAATCAAAACCCATTCCGAGACTTGATAAAAGACTCAAAACAACAGGGTCATTGTTGCACTTCATAGCGTAAAAGGGTTCAATTCGAGGCAGACTAGATACCCAGCGTACGTACTGGCGATACACTAATCCAACGTCTGCAACAAAAAATGAATCCTCACCTCCAGCAAGGCAGGTATCGAGGTCAATTGAATCAATGTGAGAGCGTAAAGCATCTCCAACCAACATCTGTGACAACTTTTTGTCAGCCAAATTAGCTTCCTCCACGAGTAAATGGCCGTCATAGTCAGCTAAAGAGTTACTAATAGGTAAAGTAACTCCAATTTCGCTAACAGCTTCGGGGCCAAGAAGGTAAGGTGCCATAGTGACTAGTAGACTAACAATAAGAAACTCCTGGTAGGAAAAGACGTAGGGAAACAGGTAGAGCCGAGGCTGAACTGTTTAGTATTGAATTCGAAAAGAATAGAGAAATAAACCGGGTTTGTGATCCCAGCTGAAATTGGCTAGTTGACTCTTGATCTACACCGATCGGTTTTTTAGGTATATACCCTCTGACTGAGGGATTCTTCGTATGGCCTCCCAAGCGGCAACTCTCGTGGGCGCAAGAAAACTTGCTTTATTCAGTCGGAACTTCCGTAATTTCTCTCTTGCGAATTCAAAAGAGTATGATGAAAAAAAAAAAAAAGAAGAGGAAAAGAGGAATTCCAGTCTTATTAAATGTGAAAAAAAAAAAAGAAGTTTAATTTCACATGTAAGAGGGTAGGGGTAATTTTGACATCGCAAGTCCAGAATGTTTTTGTGCTCTGTAAATGTGAGAATTGCTGCAGTTGTTTAAAGGAAGGAAAGTCACAAACAGCATGTGCAGAGAATGTAATTGGTGCGCAAGACACTTGCGTTACATGGCGATGAAGTTGTGACACACATGGGCCCCTGACGGCAACCAAAAGCGCCATTCATCCTCACGGTTCACGAAACAACGTCGTCCGGCCGGAGCAAACGAGCTCCACTGAAGGTCTCTAAGCTTAAGCGCTGTAAAACCCAGAGCCTAGCCTAGATGTGGAAATTACTAGGTTTCCTACTCAAGTCCGGCAAAAGCATGTTTTTCACGTTTCGGGCCTCAGTTCCTTATTCGAGCTTTATCACAGACTTAATTTAGAATAAGTTCTCCCAAACGGCTTTTGGGTTGGGGTTTATAAATTTTTCACTCCCAGCATCGGAGCAGCTAGCAGATCTCTAGAAATTTTGAGAAATGTACTAATGGCCCTTCAAAAGAGACGGGCAATATGAGTGAGTTCTTGTTCAAAGAAAAAATAAGCGACCCGCTATTCTCGCTGGCATTTCATCCAACCAAGCCTTACTATGTCAAGGGCCATTCTACTGGACGAGTCACGGCGACAAAATATGACGAAGAAGGCAAAATGGTAGATATCTGGACCACCAAGCGACATAAAGGCAGTTGCCGAAGCATTGTGTACGATTATGAGGGTGAAAACGTGTATACTGTTGGCACAGATCGAATTGTCAAAAAGGCTAATGCATTGACCGGTGTCGTTGATGTCAAAACATCCAAGGGCATGCAAGCAGATCCCTCGTGTGTGGCGGTAAACGATAGTTTTCTAGCTGTCGGAGACGATAGCGCTTGCTTAAGCATTTACGATTTGCGGGACCTCAAACTTGTCAAATCATTTCCGGCTCTTCAAGAGGGATATATTTCATCCATTACGCCTTTAACGCACAAAAACAAGTACCACTTTGTGACTTCTGGAGACTCCAAGCTGGTGCATATTGACATTCGGAAAGGTGTGCTGAAGGAGAGCGAAGACCAGGAAGACGAGATTTTGTGTGGCTGCATGGCTGGAGAGAAAACCGGTGTATTCGGAATGTCTGAGGGCGTCCTTACACTATGGAACGAACACTGGGAAGACCAACAGAATCGTATTCGTGTATCCAAAGATACCGTGGACTGCGTTATTGCCGGTGAAGACGACGATATTGTGTTTGCCGGATGTGGAGACGGGTTTGTGCGGGAGGTCAATGTGCGAACGTGTAAAGTGTTGAATCAATACAAGCATAGCCTGGAGTCTGTTGATATGCTCGACTTTGACTACGACTACCATTTAGTCACTGCCGACACCGACATCATCAAGGTGTGGAAGAAGAGCGATGAGCGCTCTGAAAGCGAACAAGAAGAAGAAAAAGATGAAAAAGACAAAAAGAGGCGTAGAAAAAAGACGAAGAGCAAGACGAAGAAGCTCGCCAGGGTCCAGGGTGCCCCCATTATCGGAATATCTGCCTTTGCCGATTTGTAGTTGATTATTTATTGGATTTGTTTTTATATACATTAGAAGAAGCCCGAGATTTTGCTCAAGTAGTCAAGCATTGCACCAGCAAAAATTGTGTGTCCAGTATTAATATTGCGGTTGAACCAACTCCAGCAGTCAGCAGGATCGTCAAGATCAACTTTTCTGACCATGTTGAATACTCTGTAGGCAGCAACGCCGACGCCCGCAAAAAAGAAGCCACCCATGCCGCCAAAAACACCAGAAGCAGTAAGCAGGCCAATTTGTGCTACACTCATGCCGTAAAGAATAGGCTTAGTCTTGTCTCCCCATTTAAGAGCGGTGGACTTAATACCCGCGACGATGTCAAACTTCTTGTCCTGGTGGGCATAAATAGTATCGTAGGTCATACACCACCAAAAAGCTGATGCATGAAGAGTCATCATGGCCGGGAGATTCCAAACGCCCATGGCTGGGAATCCAACAAGCGCAGCCCAGGTGAAACAAAATGATAATGAAGCCTGAGGATAGTACGTGAATCTCTTAAACAAAGGGTACGTGAAAATGAAAGGCAGACTTGCTGATGCGATCCAAAAACAGTCCCACGGTAGAGAACAGAGAATCCCAAGGCCAACAAAACATTGAGCACCGAGGAAAGTAATTGCCTGGGGGAGACTAACGGCACGACGAGCCATAGGACGAGTAACGGTGCGGCCAACTTTGTCATCTAGATTCCGGTCAAGGATGTCATTGATAGTGCATCCAGCACCACGCATTACGAGAGAGCCAGCTCCAAAAAGAGCAAGTGCCCCCAAGGTCTGTGACAACGGGGCGGCCGTGGAATAGGCAGCCATTGTAATAGCCCAAGTACCAGGGGTGTATAATAGCCATGTTCCTGCCGGCTTATCGAGTCGCATGAGTTCTGCGTAGGGAATCACAGCAGGCGGTAAAGCTCTTACAAACTTCTGGGGCATTGTCATTGGTCCCGTCATGGTCAGTAGAGGGCTATCTTTGGTTACAACTGGAAGCTCGGGAGCAGCAGCAGTTGCAGCCCATCGACGTGCTCCAGTAAGAAAGGTAGAGCTTAGGCTTTCAAAGGGCCTGACACGATGTCCAATAAACATGTTGGTGGTTGTAGTAGATCTTGCCTATATACGCGAATGAAGGAAAGTGGGAAAGAAACTCGACCAATTTAAAGTATACTGATGGGTAGCCGATTCACTCCGTTATTTTTTTTTTTGAAATACCTGTATTCCAATGGTGTCAGCGTGTGTGGGGCAGAACTCGACACGACTCAATTTTGATGAAATCTGGCCCAAGGAAACAGTAACTGTTTGAGCCGGGATTAAGTTACCCTCGAGCAACATCAGTGATGTTGCGCCTCTCTCTTTCTTTCAGCAGCTGTTCCATCGTCTCGACAAGACTATAAAACGGCATTGAATTCCTCGTTAATAGGCTACGTTTTTTTTCTTCTTCCCTACATCTTTCTTCACACCACCGCATCATAACTTCCACTATCGTTATCAAATATGACTTCCATTTCCTCCGCCACTGTTACTGCTCCTGTCAACATTGCAACCCTCAAGTACTGGGGTAAGCGTGACACCGTCCTCAATCTCCCCACCAATAGTTCGATCTCGGTGACTTTGTCCCAGGACGACTTGTGTACAACCACCACAGCATCTGCGAGTCCCGACTTTACTCGCGATCATCTATGGTTGAATGGTGCTGATCAGGAAATCAATGGATCTAAACGCCTCGAGGCTTGTTTTCGTGAGCTTCGAGCGCTGCGTAGTCAGTTGGAAGATCAGAAGCGCAAGGCTGGCGAATCAGATGTAGTACCCCTGAGTGAGTACAAGCTGCACATTGTGAGCGAGAACAACTTCCCTACGGCGGCTGGTCTCGCTTCGAGCGCAGCAGGATTTGCAGCTTTTGTTTCTGCTATTGCGAAGCTGTTTCAGCTTCCCCAGTCCCCTCAAGAACTCAGTGTCATGGCTCGCCAGGGATCCGGGTCTGCCTGCAGATCGTTGTTTGGAGGATTCGTTGCCTGGAACATGGGCACTAAGGAGGATGGAAGCGATTCTTCTGCTGAGTGCGTTGCTCCAAGAGAGCACTGGCCTGATATTCGTGCGGCCATTCTCGTCGCTAGCGCCGATAAGAAGGATACATCTTCAACTAGTGGTATGCAGGTGACTGTTAAGGAGTCTAGCTTGTTTAAAGAACGTATCGAGAACGTTGTTCCCAAACGCTTCGAGGAAATGAAGAAAGCGATCCTAGACAAGGACTTTGCTACCTTTGCAGAGCTTACCATGCGTGACTCGAACCAGTTTCACGCTGTGTGCCTCGATAGCTACCCTCCTATTTTCTACATGAACGACGTGTCGCACGCCGCCATTCGGGTAGTTGAGGAGATCAATAAGCAAGCTGGCCGTTTGATTGCTGCATACACCTTTGATGCGGGCCCTAACTGTGTGATTTACTACCAGGAAGAGAACGAGCAGGAAGTTCTAGGTCCTTTGAAGAGTGCCCTGGGCCAGCTTGGCGGTTGGAGCAAGAAGGAGAACGTGAATGCTTCTGTCGGCTCCGGGTTTGAAACGAGATGGCTTGAAAAGCTGACTGCAGGTGTTGAGCGTGTTATTTTGACTAGCATTGGCGATGGCCCTTTGAGCAGCAACGCCAAACTTATCAATGCCAAAGGCGAGCCCTTGCAATAAAAAGCTGCAAATAATTTATAGAATCTAAATGTATAGTACATACTCATGGAGTAACTGGTAATTTAATATAACGGCAAAAATTTAATACAGGAAAGGCTAGAATTATGACCCAATAATTATCAGCATTTTTGAATTATATATACTAGAGATATACTTTTTGTTTTGATTGCGAGAAGCTTAGACAGTCTCAAGAACAACATCCTTGAACTCTCTGGAGACCTTCTTTCCGGTCTCCTCCTTGCTGCCCTCACCGTGGAGAGCAAGCAGGGCACCAAGGTCGAACTTGGGCTGTTTGAGGAGCTTGACCTTGCGGACATGAACGTTCTGGAGGGGGAAGATAGAGCCAGTGGCCTTCTCAATCTCACGTCCAATAACCTCAGGAATGAGCTTAGAGGTGAGCTGGGCAAGAGTGACGTTGGAAGCCTCTCTAACCATGACCTCACACATCTTCTTTCTAATCTGTCTAATCTGAGAAGACTGGGCGTAAGCAGTCTTCTTGATATGGTTTGCCTGACGCTTGGTGAAAGCAATGGAAAAGATTCTGAGGTAGTACTCGTCGGAAGTCTTGACAGTAACGTTGGCCTCAATAAGAGTCTGCCACTTGCGGACGTATGATCTCAGCTTGTCGGAAGCAAAGTCAAGACCGTGAAAGTTGGTGAGCAGGTTCTTTCCCTGGACCTCGTCAACACGAAGCTTAATACGTCTGAAAGAGTGGTCTTCCTGACCCTGGAGGTCAGCAAGAGACACGTCGAGAATACGTCCCTTGAGCTCGTCATTGGCGTTCTTGAGACCAGTAGATCTGTTGACAAGAGTCTTTCCGACATCACGGTTCTCAAAGGTGGTAGGGGCCTTTATGTTGTACCAGTCCTTGCGGGTGAAGGGGTCAACGACTCTCTTCTTGATACCCTTCTTTCCCTTACTGAGTCTCTTGTTCTTGCCGATAACCATAGTGATATGTTCAGAGAATTTTGCTGATGGGTTAGATTCTTAGTC
>JAJMKT010000532.1:0-13314 GCA_030563985.1 Geotrichum restrictum
AAAAAAAAAAAAAAAAAAAAGATACCAAGAAAATAATAATATAGTACTATATAAATAAAAGATATGAGCAGCTGTAATAGCAACCCTCAAAGAAACAGCAACAACAGCTGTAGCATTAGCAATAGCAATCGCAATCTAGTCCTTCTTCTTGCGACCAAAGAGGCCACGCTTCTTCTTTTCAGGCTTTGGCGCTGTGTAAGTCTTGAACGCCGGGTCCGCTTGACCATCCGTCTCCGGTCGATTTTCAAAGACCACCATATTCGGAGGCGCCGAGCTACTGGCCGCATACGGGTTAGACTCAAACCTCGGCACGAACGCCGGTCTCGTCGCCCAGCCCAACCTAGGAGTTTCCATTTCCTCTCTAAGCCTTTCATCACCTGTACAAGCATACTCAAATGCCCTAATAGTATCCAAGGGTCGCTCGTTGCGGGGGCGGCTGGGGTTGGACCGGTCGGGCCGTTCAATGGGGTTACCAAAGACGTCGCGGATTTGGTGGTCTGGGGAAATGGAGGATCCGTTGGTGCCGTTGGCGTTGTTGGCGGACATTTGGAAGGGTTCTTCGTCGCGGATGGCGGTAAGGACTGGGTCGTGGACGTCGTAGGCTGATAGCTTGCGGACGTGACCGGGTAGGTCGTCTTGTTTGTTTTTCTTGCTAAAGAGGCCCATTTGTTTGGAGTGAAATATGGTGAGTACGGGGGTTTAACGAGCGTGTATGAGAGTTCTTAAGGTAAAGCGAATGTTGCTGAGAGAAGACGAGAGATGGTAAGAGAAGAGAAGGAAGTGAAGCAAAGGAAGATATGATGAGAAGGAAGAAGGAAAAAAAAGAAGGAAAGAAAAAAAAAAGTTGAAGAATGGAAGAAATGAATTTTTTTTTTATTTTTGAGTCAGTGCAATATTGTGCATGCATGAAAAGCGCATGCAGATTTTCTGGGTTTGGCTCTCTCGAAATCTAGAAGCGTAAAATGCCAAAAAAATTAATGCAAAAATGCAATTATTAGAGACTTTAGTACTAACGAACTTTATGATTTTTAATCACCGAAGTCGCGTATGAATCCCATGAGTATTTGGCATGAAATGTATGAAATGTATGAATTCTTGAAGTTCTTCTGATGTAAATCCTTTGATTCGATATATATCGCTATCATATTAATTGTTTGTCAGTTACAGTTCCACTCATTTCTACGGTACCAAAACCGCAGCAAGAGACCTCCGAAACACGTCTTAGTTGTCTTATTATAGCCAATTATAGCTAAGCTTATAAGCTTTTTTAACGACAAATGTTAACGACAATTGTTAACGCCAAACAAACTTCCTTTCAATTGCAATTGTTGATTGATTTCCCATTCATTCAGTCGTTCATTCATTCAGTCGTCCTTTCAGTCGTCCTTTCACTCATTCGTTCATCAACTCATCTCATCCACTCATTCATATGGACCCTTCATTCTCCTCGGCATCTCATTCAAACGTACCCAACCGCCTACAGGGCTTGGCTGGTTTAGAGCAAGAACTGGACGCAATGGCCATTGATCACCATCCACCGGTAGCGCCCAACCCATCTCATCATGAACCACGCGTACCACCACCACTGCAGCAGCTCAACGTACTAACCACAATGCCCATATCGACCATTTCAGAATCCATAACCAGTGATGATCATGAGAGTAATGACACAACTCCAACCACAACCACTCGAGGCGCAGTTAACCAAGCAGCCAGTGACGTAACCCTCATGCGTCAACCACGCGACGTATACACGAACACGCCGCCAAATGCAATCCCTGCAGTAAGCCGCCAACGGTCTCATCGTTTATCTGATCTCTTTTCACGACACCCTTCCATTCGCTCGAGGTCCTCCCGAAAACCTTCTTCTTCTTCTTCTTCTTCTTCTTCTCCTTCTCCTGCTGCTACTGTTAAAGATTCCACCACACGACGAAAGGCCCTTGCTCTAATATCGACCCAAGATACCTCCACTGCAATTGCACACAACTCTCCGGGTTCGCCGATTGTATCTTCGCCAGGTACCCACGCATCTACCGCCGAATGGGAAAAGCAGGCTGAAACGCTGGCTCTGTTTGAACCACCACCCAGTTCTCCACGTACCTCATCATCAACCTCAAAGCGGCCCTCTAAACTCTCTTTCTTTGGTTCAAAGATTTTGGCCAACGATCCCAATAATACGCGTACCGCTCGGGACCTTTCGAGATCTAGATCTCCCCCAAGCCCATCGCTCTCGCTTACTACACACCACTCAAAATTGACACCTGAAAACCTTGCTCTTACCTTTTCCAAATCGACCGATATCCAACTGCAGGAGGCAATTAATCTACATGATGCCGGGAAATTGAATCAAGCGGCCCAACTTTTTGAACAGCTAGCCGACCCGGCCACCATCAACCATCCCCTCGCTCAAGTCCTCTGCGGCCTTTCATACCGTCATGGCTGGGGTGTCCCTATTAACGAAGATCGGGCCTTCCGGTACCTCCGACTCGCTGCAGAAAACTCGGCCCTTGTTGACCAAATTGTCCAATCCAGTGGATCTGCTACTTCAGACCTAAAACCCAGTCCTCACAACATTCACCAGCCTTCTTCTTCTTCTTCCACCAAAGGCGGCGGCGGTGGTGGTGGTGGTAGCGGGAGAGGAGGTCTGGCAAAAGGTGAATTAGTGCTTAGCATTTACGAACTGAGCAATTGCTTCAGGTATGGCTGGGGAACCCCCCGCGATCCCGTATTAGCCAAACAATACTACGAAACGGCTGCTTGCTTGGGCGATGTTGACGCCATGATTGAATGTGCCTGGTGTTACATGACAGGCTTTGGTCTCAAGAAAAAGGACAAGTACTCTGCTGCGCAGTATTACCGAATGGCAGAAAAGGCAGGAAGAGTAGAAGTTGGTAATTCTTGGATATGGAAAGACAAATATAATGAGAAATGAGTATTAATTGAACTGAATTGAACTGAATTGAACTGAACTGAACTGAAAATATTTCTGTGCATCGCGATCTTTTCTGTCAGCCAGTGTCAGGATCTGAAGGACAAAAATATGCGACCCCGGTGAGGGTTGAACTCACGATCTTGCGATTAACAGTCGCACGCCTTAGCCAACTTGGCCACGGAGTCAATTCGACATTAGACTAATTTTAGTCTACTAACAAAATACATCACACGTATTATTGCTTAAAATTATTTTTTAACGTTAGATTTTTAATTACAGGTTCTTTTTTCTGTTTTTTATTCGGCTGTAAAAGCCGTTTAATGAATTTACCTTTGGGAACCTGTAAATGTGACAAGGATCTGCACCTACAGTACTAGATTCGGACAATATACGGCTGTAGCAGAAAACTGGCCAATAGTAGAGCGTACAGGCCACGGGACTCCGACCTACCGCGGTATATGCATGGTATGTGCACGAATTCCAGCGGTAGCGTAACGTTACAAGATATTCGTAATCTGACATGCGAATGAATTCTATGAATATAAAAGGCCAATTTATTTCTGGTTTACGAACCTGATCTCTCTTCAGCAAGTACTCGCTGGGCATTTTCACATTTCCCGAATTAAGAATCATTGGGTCTCTCGAGTATTCTTCCGGCTGATAAAAAGGAGTGAAACTGCTGGTGCTAATGGTAAATATTGAGCATTATGCTAAACTTCCAGAGAGAGTGAGATTGATTATCAGACTGAACTCGTACAAAAACGACGTGACAGTGCTGCTGCTGCTGCTAATGAATTTGAGATTCTGAAGCACAAATGAAGCACATGTAACTTTCAGACTTCTAACAATCTACTGATTTATTTATTTATGGGAACACCAATAAAACACATATAAAAAATGCATGATGTGTGGTAGTGTGAAGCCAATTGTGAATTATAAACCTAAATCTGGTGGCACATTCAGAGCTGTATATACAAAAACGTGTTCAACTTGTAGGAGACATAGAGCTGAAATACCGAGCTACTATAGGAAGAGGTGGCTCGATACTTTATCATCCAAACCTCGAACGCGTAATTATGCCCCATAATTAACATGGTTTTTGTAAGATCTTTGCTAATTTATTTAGACAAGACATCTCTTGAAGATGGTGTGACTTTATTTAGGCCAATACTGTGAGAATGAATCCCGTACGTGCTCTCGCTGCCATAAGGTAAAGTCATTGTTGAATTTTTTACCTACCGGTAAACCTGGAAGTCGTGTGTCCACTGGATACTCATCTGATATGAATATAGTTCTACTCAAGGAACCACTTTATAAGTGTCGAGTTATTCTTCGAGAGAGAGCGAGAACTTGTTGCAACTTTTTTTTCATGACTATTCTAGCCGCATTCTAGCTCTCTTGTGTATCGCGATTCCATATTTTTTGCAGTTAGTAATACCAACTATCTCTGCTCTGGGTTAAACAACAATATAGCATCTAACATTGAACATTGGCATGCCAGACTTGTAATTTTTTATTTAGAAATGTGTAGTATATCAAAGTCTTTTGTGGCCCATGTGCATTGATCTTCCAATTGATGTAACTGGTAGCTTCTAATAATTCAGTATGTGCTACAGTGCTTCCTTATTTTGGATTTGAACTGTTCTACGCTTGGAGCTTTCCTTTGATTTAACGTATCCTTGGCTTTGGGGTGCCCTTGGATGTTAATTGTCTTTGCCTGTGAACTGTTATATTTCTTGAGCAGTTCTTGTCTTTCAGCATCTTTTTGACTTCTTACCTTTGGACTTCTTACATTTGAATTCCTTAGCTTTGAACCTATTGGCTTGGCTTTGAACTTCTTGTTGACTTCGTAGCTTCTCAGCTTAGCCTTCAACCTATTCTTCACTTTGTAGCTTCTTAGCTTGGCTTTGAACCTCTCCTTGACTTTGTAGCCTCTTAGCTTAGCCTTCAACCTCTTCTTGACTTTGTAGCTTCTTGTGGTCTGTCTTATCAATTCCACTAAGACTTACGCTCAGCCAATATTACACACAAAAATTACATGTCTAGTCTAGATGTTCGTAATGATACACTGCCCTTACATTTTGCTATTATAAAATGTTCGCCACCTCGACACAACATCACCCAAGTGTCAATTGACGTCTAGCAATTACGAACTTCCTTAGTTGATGAAATCTGATATCTCAGTCGATTCCTGCAATTGAGGTTGTCAAAAATTCTATATCAACGCTATTCAAGATTTTCAAGAGTTTGAGAATAAAATCTTTCCTAACCAGTACGGTTTTTTGATAAAGTCAAAATAAATGTTCCTTCTTTTGGACGGATATTGGCAGGCTACAATTATCATGATGTTGAAATTGTTTCTACTTACTTGTCGGTTCGACGGATTTGTGATGCAATTACTGCATTTGGACCATGTGGTCCCAGGTTGACAGGTAAACTAAATTATCAAAATACATCATTGTTCTACTCGACCACATTTTCATTTTGAGAAGTTGCAAGGATTGCTTTCACTATTTTGCTTTTGTGATACCCTTTGGCTTATCATGGCAGAGAAGCCTGTCAGTATATATATGCTGAAAATCCCAGTAGGTATGTAATTTTTAAACAGCATCAACAAGTCATCATCTGTTATTCACCAAACAATTCTAACAAAGTCCAATGGTTACTGCAGAAGAGAGAAAGGCCAAAAGAATTGCCAAGGACGTAGCCAAAGTCCACAAGCTTGCTGCGGAGGTTGGTAAAGAGCCTCTCCAAACCGATAAGTTTATAAGCATGGTAGGTATCTGGGACTATGGGATAAAACCAACAATTGCTCGTGATCCTTCTGGACCAGGTACGCAGAAACTTCCCAAATCTCAAGTTGGAAGTAGTTCTAAGGCAGACGCGAGCAATTCCCTTGAAAAAGCCGCCATGTCCAGTCCAAGCAAAGCTTCTAAAGCGGCACAGGCAGGTCCAAGCAAGGCTTCTAAATCCGCAAAGGCAGGTTCCGACCAAACCTCCCTTAAAGCACTAACTCCTTCCGGAAAGCCTTCTTTCAGAAAGACTGCCCCTAAAAAGGCAGCTAAGAAAACTCCCAAGAATCCTCCCAAAAAGGCAGCTAAGAAAAGTTCGGTCACTCCTTCTAAAGCTCACAATCCAATTCCTGGCGATGACTCCATAAACTATGTTACCCACCCCATTACTGTAGCCACCCCAAGAGTGATTCCACCCGCGCCCTCTGAGAATTTAATGATTCCTCAGGCATTGCCGTCTACAAGTAATATAATTGCTCCTACTTACTTGAATGCTTCGCTCAATGATTCTACCGGCACTGCTGACCCCGGCTTGACTTTTGACTTTAACTTCGATGACTGCAATTTTGATGAGATCAATGAATTTGTTCGGGAGGCTTTTAACTCTACTGATACTCATGCTGCTCATATTGCCAGTAATTCTAGCAGCTCGGAGCCTAGGTCACAAAGCCCTTTGCCATATCACAGTCCCCGTTACAAATTTTTGCCTGTGGATCCACATTGTGGCCTTAGTTTGGGTAATTCGGGGTATAACCTACCTGAAATCGTCTCTCAAGACTTTTATTCTGCGAACCTACCTGAAATCGTCTCCCAAAACCTTGATTTTGAGATCTCGCGGGCAGATCATAATGTCTCTCAGGACTTTGACTATTTCAAACTGCCGAATGACGTCTCTCAGGAATTTAATGGTGCAGGCCTACCTGAAATTGTGCCTCAGAACTGTGATTTTGCAAACTTGCAGACTGTTGATGATGATGACTTTCTAGACGTTGATTATGCAAACTTGCAAATTAATGCAGTTAACAGCAACTATGAGTTCTCTAATTTCAATTATGGAACAATTGATGACTTTGAGTCTACTGTACATCTTCCTGCAGAAGGCCTTCAGCTTGAGCCTTTGATTGATCAGCATCCTCTTTCAACCCAGTCCGTTGGTAATGAAACTGATCATTTATTAAGTGCCTATCTGTCGTCTAAGGAAGTGCAGTATTCCTCAAATTATCCATTCAATGATGTCAACTTTCTTTATGAGACGAGTAAACAGGGTCAAGTTGATTTTACGTCTTATACTTCTCATGAGCAAGATTTTTCAAAACCTCTATTGACAGAGGGTCTTGTGCAAAATAGTAATGAGGTACAATTAGGAGACAATGCTTTTCGAGAGGTTCCCTTCGACATTAATGAGCATGATCTTATGACATCCGCGTGGATTACACAGGAATCATCCCAAAGTTATCCAGTAAATGCTACTCAGAGTCAGGACCAGGACCAAAGCCAGCATCAGTACCAGAATCAACCACTCACGTATATGCCTGTACCTCTGCCTAACTTAACTAGACAGCGATCTCCAATTGATTTAGAGATTTTTACCACTATTCTTGCTTCTCAATATGTTTCTCCAAGACCTGTCAAACGTGCGAAAAAGCTGCCAACGACTAACGAGTTTCAACCTGACCATACAACAACTCTTTCAGAACAGCCTGCTGCTGTTTATTCTAAGTTATCAATCCCTTCAGTACAACCTGCTACTATGAATTCAGACCTAAGCTCAATTGCAACCCACATTGGAAATAAAATTCAGATAGGCCAAAATGGTTTAGAACCTGTCGTTCCAGCAAACACTTGCGCGCAGCCAACGTTAGAAAGTCCAGATTCAGATATGCCACTTGATGTTGTTCCTCGAATGGCCCGGGTGCTTGATGCAAGCAACGAACCAAGGCTCGACCCAATGCATAATTCTAGTGGGACGTTGACGACTTTTTGTGAAGGCTTACCAATGACTCCTGTGGACGACAGTCCGGAGGATTGGGCATCGATCAATAAAAAAAAGCTTGAATCACTTGGTTTTAGTCCAGCTGAAAAGCCTGAACTGCCACTTACGCATGGCGTAAAGTCTAATATGCCGGTTGCGTCTTATGAAGAAGCTTCTTTCATGAATCATAGACCAGTCTTAGCAGGGGGTACGCAATTGGATAACGAGTACACTGAACCTACTGGTTTATCAACTATTATCTCTCAGGCCGAACTGACTTCTTCTAAAGGGCATATTTCGAATCTCAGCTCAAAAGCTTTTTCAGCAGAAAAGTTTGATGGCACTGTTGATCCCGACAGTATAATGACACAAGTGGAGACCTTACAAGCTGCACTTTCTGGTGATAGACAGGAACTAGGCAGTGGCTCCATTTTTGAGCAAATTGATGATTCGCATCAAGTTATAATGGCTCTGCTTGAACAAAAGGCCACTGCTGCTGGAGATTTTTTTATGGAACATGACCCTATTTTCAACGGCCAACTTTGTCCGGATACGACAGCCGAATTTTATCACAAGAACCGAGATCCAGAAGTAATCACTGACGAGATTTATGATACCATCATGGCCCGTAGGCCCCATACTGATGACCGCACTATTATAAATAGTACGAGCAAATCCATACCGCTAGCCAACCAACTTTTCAATGTCAATGGTAAGCTAACCTTTGTCGATCAAAAAATTGGTATAATGGAAGATAAAGTAGTGCCGCCTTCTTTCAGCCGAATGACACATCACAAGTCTTCTAGTATTAAAAAGCAGAAACCGTCCAAATTGTGCCGACCGTCCAATGTGCGCCAACCATCTAACGTGCGCCAACCGGACCTTCCACGCATACCCGAAGAGATATCACATACTGGGAAGCATTACAAAGAGTTTAATGACTATATTGTTCATATCTCAGAGGGTGAAGATGTGCAAAACCGTCATAATACGCCACGGACAGAAGGAGGTATTTCAAGTCTTACAGACTTTGATTGGGACTCTGTTGATGAATTGCTAAAGCCTGCGCCAATACCCTGCAAAGTCAATACCAATAGCCATGCCAGTTTGTCGCGGTAGGCCTGTTTCTTGTTGAGGTAACGATTTCTGCTTCTTTATGACTTTTGGTCTTGTGCTTTTTTTTGGGGGGTCTTCAAGTCGACCCTTTCTGCAGTTTTTTTTGGTTCCTGCAGTACATGTTAAACGCTTTTTTGTTCTTCCTTTTTCCGTGCTTCTCTTTATTTGGGCCTTTATTTGTGATTCGCTCCTCTATCTTATTTTTTTGTCCAACTTTTTATTTTCAGCTTTCCAATAAATAGCATTTGATCCACTAGGACAATAACTGGGACGTCTCTCCTTCATCAAAATTCTAACCTGTTCCGTACCGAATAGTAAACTATATGTGTTTCTATTATTATTTCTCTTTTTTCATGGTTCGTATGCACTTTTGTTTTTACATTCACGTAAAAGCTTTAACTTAACGTATACCCCATTGTCGACTTTGGATTCTGTTTTCATACTGTTTCAATTCTTCGTCTTACTTGTAACCATTCCCAGAAAGAAAATAAGTTAGAAAAGAAAAGAAAGACCCGAATAAAGCTTTTACTTCTTGTGTAAGTGTTTGCCTACCAGGCCTTTCCAAAGCAAAAAGTTCATAGCGTACGGTGCTCTGTTCAACGTTGGTGTTTGTAGATGTTTAAAAGGATCTGAGCCAGGTTGTACTCCGGAGTCCTGAATGTACATGTACAGTACAACGTTTCCAGACAACATTTTGACACCATACAAAAAGTATATTTGGGGGTACTGTAATCTTGACTGCAATCTGGATTGAAAACTAGATTATTTGTCGATAGTACCATTTGGGACTAACCAACCACCTTGCAATATTCTTGTCTGGTCGAGATTTACACGTTCAGACCATGTACGCATATCGCAAACAACCTCTTTTGCGCGTATTCCCTGTATCGTCAGTATCATGTCGCTACTGCTCTCGGAAAAACTCAACACTACGGTCTCAGCAGAAGATACCGCCGTCGATAAAGAGCGAGAAACAGACACCAGGCTCAGTCAAAAATGTCAAAGAAGTGGGCGCCATGACTCGCCGACTGGCTCAGATGGCTGAAGAGAGTCGGCCTTTCAAAGATGATCCTCTTGCAGGAAAACCATGGTTCCCTGATCTAGATCCGGAATCCGAGTCCGGGCCTGTAGGTGATACAACAGCTACTGCCGCTGGGGACAACAACCCCGACGACCCGAAACAACTAATTAGCAATCTCATCCACAAGATTTCCACCTCAACCTCCTCCGATACCACAGAGCAAGCTCTTTATTCCCTAAAATACGAACGCCAGATTGCTCAAGCGACCAAGATTCCTTCTTTTGCTGGACCCGCGTCCCGCGCAATTGCGAGTGCGGAACCGTGGACTGGCAGCGAAAGCCAAATCGATGCTGCAAATCGAATGCTTCACGACACGTATAAACCACTGCGAGGGATGGGTGGTAGTGGCGGTAGTGGGAGAAATTCACCAATTCTAAATGGAAGCGTGACGCCCCCGAGTAGTCTCAAACCGAGAATGAGCGTTTCGCAACGCCTGGCGGCTGCCCGAGATGATTCACTAGATTATGAAATTAAGCAGAAAGTGACTCTCGATACCCAGGAGTCAGACGCTAATAGCACAGAGAAAAAAGACCGAAATCGGGTAGATACACATCTCAGTCACAGCGCGCTTTTCACGGATTTCACGGCGATTGGCAGTCTTGCCTCCCAACGGATCGAGGACGCAATTGCGCGTGGTCAGTTCAAGAACCTACCTGGGCGAGGCCAAAAGCAATCAAAGGATGAACAGATATATTTAAGCTCACCATACATTGATCACACAGAGTATTATCTCAACAATATGATTAAAAGACAGGGCGCATCGCCGGTTTGGATTGATAAACAAGGTGGGTTGAGGTATAGACTGGAGACGTTCAGGAAACAGATGGCGGAATCATGGGCCAGGTACATTGTGCATCGCGTCGTTGATGATATTCCAGCCGTCTCGTCTTCATTGCCAGCGTCTACGCCGTCTAGTGAATATGTTTCTGATAAAAGGAGAATGGTGCTCAAAATACAGGAATTAGTCCACACTAATTCCGATTCAACATCAACAACGCCATTGCATTCACACGATACTTGGACGGCAGACTGGTCAGCACTACATCAAAACTACCATAAACTCTCTATAGAGTCCCTTAACTCCGCCATTAGATCTTATAATTTGCAAGCTCCAGCTGCTGCTCGACGCGGATATCTTTTTCTGGATAAAGAGTTGTTGGCTTGCTATAAACACGGGGCTCAGCATTTGCTTATTCCCGAGCTTGACCGGTTTTTGACCTCTTCCTCTTCCTCTTTTTCTTCTTCCTCAACCAAAGATCCATCTTTATTTTCCGCCAAGATCAGAGATACATTTTCTACGCGGGGCCCGGGGGATTCAACCTCTTGGGTGTTTGGTAAAGAGACAACCCGGCAGGTCCATGAACCCTATGTGATTAAAGAAAAGGGGCTTCTTAAAGGGTTGTTTAAAAGTCTGTGGAGTGCACAGGAGACGAAGCATTGAGACAATGAGACAGATGCTGTGTGATTTTCAAGTTCAGTGCTGTAATTTGTAAATCAAACGTCCGCTTCCGGTATATTTAAATCGGTGAAAAGTGTCTATTGGTTGGTTTAGTGTGGGTGAAAGCATGGTCTAGGACATTCGAAATCTTGACTGCTCGGCCATTAATCCTAATTACAATTTTTGTATGCAGACTAATTTATAGCGTTAACTAGATTCAACACGTCTTGGAAGAGTTTATACACAGAAATTCATCTCTCCGTTTTGCCATTCCTACAACCCTCTAATCTCATCAAGTCTACATGTACGGACAAATGTCTGAAGACTGAAGGAGTTGGAATTGATCTTAGTACTACGTACTACCACGTACTCCTGTGTTACCCACTATTCAAACGACAAAGTCGAAATCATAAATAGCTGACGACTAAGGGAACAACAGATCCCCATGTTTAGAGTGACGCAAAGCACCTTCCTCTCAAAGTAATATTGATAAAAATGGCAAAACTACCGGCCGTATCATCTGGGTAGAATTCAACTGAGAGGATACGCAATTTACGCTTGAAGAAATAATAAACGAACTGCAGCTGCTGCTGCCGATATTAATTACCCATATAGTCTTGACAAGAAGGCAAAAGGGGGAAATTACAGAATAACTTCCTTGTTTTCAATCTCGGTGGTGGTACCTTTGATCATGTTTTCCCTTTTAACAATGGAGAACGTATGCTATTATTAAAATCAAAGCCACTGCAGGAGATAGTCACTTAGACTAGGCAGTGAGGATTTTTACAACCGTCTAGCAGATCTAGCTGGTCGGCCGCTTTGTTGCAGAGTTCAAAGAAAACGCAATAAAAAGGATATTTCAAGTGACCATTCTGTTGGAATTGAGTTCTTTCTCCGAAGGTAGACTAGTCTATAGACTCTATACCATACTAATTTCTACACACATCCATCACCAAAGTTATTTTGAAGAGCTATTTGCCGATCTTTTCAGGTCTATGATGAACTCTATTGAGATAATTTAGTGCTTTGTGACGTCCCTGATACAGATTCGAAATGTTGTAAATGCATGGAATCTTACTTGTTAGTAAATTTTACCCGAATTCTCAATGTCTAGAAGCTGATTTCAAAAATTTAGAGATTTTCAGACTACATCAGGCTCAGCCGCTCAGGTCCTCAATGGTCCTCAATGGCCATACTGCAAAAAACTATTTAGAAGTGGAGTAGGACATGGTCCATTTTCTGTCTGATATACAGACTGAGTCAGGCATAATTGCTTCACTAATTTTCAAAATGCTGCGATGGTGTCGGAATTTCCCTGAAGTTACAAAGGTTTGGAGTCTTCGAACTTCAGCACCAAGGGAAACCCAGTCGCTGGGATTGTGGAAAAAATTTGAGTGAACTATCTTTTAGAAACTTGTGCGTTGATAGCAAATAAAGCCCACCTTTTTTTCAACCCAAAATACTAAACACCCGAAGAACCGGTCCCATAATTTAGCCTAAAAAAAAAAAGGGTTTCATCTCTGACTTTTTCTGTGTAATAATTGACAGCATTAAGTCCAAATCATCAGCATTAATCCACTTTTTGGCGTATTTAGAGAGAGAGAGATAATACTTTATTCGTGCCATATGGCTTTACTTGATACAGTACAAAACAATATTTCTAACCTTTTTCGCTAGTAGTCGTATAACCAGAATTTAGCCCGCTTCACTCTGAGAATTCCCGCCCCTTGCTGCTTTTTACACAGCCCAAGGCCTCTATGTTAAAACCCGTCTCTTTCGAGCACAAAAAATTCATAAAGGAAATGAAGCACTTGAACGTTTAGGTTGATCGAGAAAAGGTTTTAATCTTCCTCAACCGGGGTTGTGTTGTTGGGATTAGCGTCCCGCGCTGCAAAAAAGGTTACAGTAGCTTGGAGCCCTTTCTTGCTGTCGAGCAGCTCTGAGAGATCCAGAGCTGGGGATATTTGCTTCAACATGTCTCGG
>JAJMKT010000533.1:0-13298 GCA_030563985.1 Geotrichum restrictum
TTTGGATGAACGTGTGGGGGTGATGTAGATCTACCAGTAGTAGCCGAATATTGTACCGCAAAAGGAGAGCAGCAGCTGGTAGTGACATCCTCCGGACTATTCAGATTAGAGATAGTCAACGAGAGAGGCCGTTTGGGCGACAAAGACGTCTCAGCCGGTGGTGTATACCTGCTGGCCATTTGCAGCACTTCATTCACATTGACGCCCTTGCGATCTAGTGCGAATTGATTGAGTTTGATCCCACTTGCCATACAATTGTTTTTCTGCTGATGAGGTTGGTTCTGGTTCTGGTTCTGGTTTTGCCAGTACCGGTGGTCGTCCGAAGCGCTGCTCAGGGCCGGACTATACAGCGGTCCTTCGTTTAGGGCGGTTGCATTTGTGGTTGTTGTTGTTGTTGTTGTTGTTCCTAGAATGGTGCTTATGAGGCTGTACTCAAGGTTAGCAGCAATTGAAAGAAAGTTGTCTTGACTGGTGTCTTGACTGGTGTCTTGACTGCACCTGGTGGAAGTAATGTCAGGGCCATTGTAGGACAGTGCTGGCGATGTGCTCCTGCTCCTGCTTCTGCTTCTGCTTCTGCTCCTGCTTCTTGTGATTGAAAAGTAATCTTCAGGCTTTGCTTCCAGTTTAAGCATCAATGCGACGGGATCCAGTTCACTGATCACCTTATTTCGGGTATTTGGATTGTCTACTTCAGTATCATCAGACATCATCACCTCACAACGATATTGATCCGAACCCATGCTTTGATCCGAGGTTAACTTTGTTTTGCGCATACTTTGATCCGAGGGCACGCCGGCACCACCCAATTCCACCTTTTTCACCTCCTCCTCCTCCTCTTCAACATCAATCAAATACTTGGCCTTTTTGCGCGCCCCATCCCTACAAGTATCAGCCAGTCCTCTTGCTTCGCACCGTTCACAGGGCCGGTTGTTGTCGCAGGTAAGGTGCGTGCGTTGGCAGTGGACACAGGCGCGGGCTGCCTTTCGGCGTTTTGGACGGCCTGTTCTGGGCTTTAGATGAATTGTTAGTGCTCGTGGTGTATATAAATAGAGAACAGCAAATTACTTACGCTGATGATAACGTCTGCTGGGTAGTCAATAAGAGGTTTGGGAAACTGTTTCTTGAGCTTGACAAGATTGGAAGGTGCCGTTGTTGTAGTTGTTGTAGGTGTTTGAGTAGCAGTAGCTGAAATAGAAGCTGAAATAGAAGCTGAAATAGAAGCGCACATGGTGATGAAGTATATGAATGAATGAAAGTCGAATGGAGTGAGTGCTTGTCTGGGGTAAAAACCTGGGGTATTTTTGATTTTTGCTTGATTTTTTTTCAAAAGCTATCGTAGAAGGGTGTTGATATGACTGAACTCGAGGCTCATTTTACTTCAATCGTGTGAATATGAGGACTATGCTAATATTATATATATCAATGTTATATTATAATATATATCAAGAGACCATAGACATCTATTTGTGATTCAAGTCCTGTTTTTGGTACAAATATTCACCTTAAATTTAACTGCCGTAGCTAATAACTTGGTGGTGATCTCGGGTAAATGATTGTTTGCGGCAAATGTTTTAACAACTGAAACGTACAGTACACTGAGTAGACTACACTGTACAGTACTAAATGGATCCATGCACCCGTTACCCATATTGGCGGTGTCGGGTATCTGTCGCGTCAAGTATTCTCCGGCTCAGGAAAAACTGGGCATTTCTCTCTTTCCTTCTCCGCGTTCTCGGCCTTCTCATGCCCTTGCCCTTGCCCTGGCTTTCACGCCAAATACGGTATTTTCACACGACCAGGTTATTCGCAGTGCTCAAATATACTCTCTCATGTCAAATCAGATCAACGCTTTTTCAACAAACGCAAAATCATCGTCTCTACTCACGCCAATAAAGCTCATCATGGCCTCGAGATCCATTGCCCTAGACTTCAACAGGCTGCTTAGAGCCTGTTCCAACGGTCTCTTCTATGCAGCAACACCTGCCACCACAGCTTCTATACATGTTAGTCACTCACAAGTTGCCACAAGTTGCCACAACAAACCTTTCCACAATCGCTAACTCACATCCTTAGAAACCCCAATATCTCACCCAGTTGCGACACCATCCAAGTAAACCCTCTTCTGTAGTACCCGACTTCACTCTGTCCACCCTTCACCTGGCCTTCTCCGACCACACCGTGCGTAATTCACTCTCCAACTTGCTATAACTTGCGTCTAACCTCTGCTTTGAATTCCTATAGCCTAACGCACTGCAACTCAATTTTCATGCTCCCCGCTGGATTCGACGTATTCAATCTTCCTTCAGTATAAATTCTCCTGAAGCACCCACTGAATCTAAGCCTGAAAATGAAAATCAAAATGAAAATCAAAATGTAGCTATAGGTCCAGCCCAAACTCAAAGCAAAAGTAAAGGCGCGGCTGAAGATCTAGGGACCAAGCCTACCACCCGAGCTCAACCCCAGATACCAAACCAAAACGGCACCGGCCGTAAAGAAAAGCAAAAGAACCAAAAGAAACACAAAAACACTCCTCTCCCCCCAGTACCCATTACGCCCGGCATGATTGATCTACGCGTAGGGCATATCCTAAAAGCAATTAAACATCCTGACGCCGACTCCTTGTACGTCTCCACAATCGACATGGGAGATCTCAACGACGACGGCGACAGCAGGCCCCGCACAGTATGTAGCGGGCTCGTGCACCATTTCTCACTAGAGGAAATGCAAAATCGGATGGTGGTGGTTGTTGCCAACCTCAAGCCAGTCAAAATGCGTGGCATTAAATCTGAAGCCATGGTTCTATGTGCCTCGGGTAGTCCCTCGGGTAGTCTCTCGGATAGTCCCTCGGATAGTCCCTCAAACGGTAGTAGTAAAGAAGAAATTGTGGAGTTTGTAAACCCACCTGCGGGGTCCAAACCCGGCGATAGAATCTTTTTCGAGTCCTTTGGTCATGTCGTGCCAGAACCAATACTGAGCCCGAAAAAAAAGGTATGGGAAACGCTGCAGCCTTTGTTTGTTACAACGAGTGACCTGGGTGTGGTCACCGTGGTGTATAGAAAGGAGGGCGAAAGCGATAAAAGGCTGGTTAATGGGCGTTCAGAGGTCTGTTTGGTGTCGTCACTAGTCAACGCTCCCGTGCGATAGAGAATATTGTCTGTTCTACACGTGTAGAGAGAATAAAAAGTGATTATGGAATGGGTGCAAGAGCTTATCAATGGTCACGGAATTCTTCGGCCTTTTGCGATGAATGTCTTATCGACAGTTTAACAATAGTGTGCGCCGCACATGAATATTGCCTATCAAGGATAGTTTCTAGTCAGGCTTTCAACGTCATAGATTCCAATGACCAGGGCATCAGCAATTCCTGTTATGAACTATATAAACTGACTGACAGCCTGGTGCTGTGAATCCAGTCATTTCAAACTGCAATTACAATGACTATATTCAATAGATTGAATCAGATTGTGTTCATCTCTTGCCTGGGGGCCCTTCAGTTTGGTTACCACTTGGTAGGTCCTATCGTTTTATTGCTTCTTACATGCCAACTAACTGGTTACAGGCCGAGTTCAATGCTCCGGAATCATACATATCATGTCGTCTGATCAAAGACCACCATAACGACATTGATTGTATTCCAATGTCTCCACGAGATATCGGTATGTTTGTTATCTGTGTTCTGTGTGTATATTGCATACTAACAACCTATAGGCATGGTCACCTCAATCTACTCCCTAGGTGGCCTCCTTGCAGCCTCACTATCTGGCCACCTGGCAGGCCATCTCGGCCGTAAGAAACTCTCACTCCTCACCTGCGTCCCCTTCACACTCGGGCCCCTCATAATGGGCACCTCCACCACCATAGGGGGTCTCCAACTCGGCCGCTTTATCGCCGGTTTAGGTGCGGGTGCCGCCCTAGTAGGCGTTCCGCTGTACCTAAACGACATCAGCCCGCCGGAATTAAGGGGCCGCCTGGGGTTCATGTCGCAGCTAGCAATCAATATTGGAATCCTTTTTGCACAGACGATGGGGTACGCGTTCTCGGATTATGGGCATTGGAGGTATATATTTTTGGTGGCGAGTGCGGTTGCGGTGGTTCAGGCTGTGGTGTTGGTGGCTTGGACGCCGGAGTCGCCGAAATGGTTGGTGGCGGCGGGTCGCTATGATGAGGCCCGCGTGGCGTTGCAGTACTTGAGGGAGACTAGTGAAGTGGACGTGGAGCTTGACGAGTATTTGAACGGCACGGGGATGGTCACGTCGTCGTCGACGCCGACGGAGGACAAGAAACACAGGGCTTCTTTTGCAGCAACCGAAACCCAAGCACTCCTTTCAGAGACTGTAACCTATGATACTGAACAAGAACTAGCAGCTGGTGGCGATGCCAATCCTAAGCAAAGCCTAGAACCCCCAGCTAACGACGGTGTGTGGACCTTTCTCTCCGCCACAAAGTACCGGCGCATGCTTATTGCCGTAACAGGCGTGATGGCATTCCAACAGTTTTGCGGCGTGAACTCGATCGTATTCTACGGCGTAGCCGTCCTAGCCGACCTGATGCCACAGGTAGCCCCATTACTAAACTGCATAATCTCCACCCTCAACTGTTTCGTCACAGTTCTGAGCGCCCATATAGTCGACAAGCACGGTAGAAAAGTTCTCCTTGTGTCTTCGATTGCAGGCATGTCATTCGCTTCCTTTACTTTAGCTTGGGGGATGATTTACGCGCATGCGATCGTTTCTGCGCTTAGTGCTACGCTGTTTGTGGTGTCGTTTGCGTTGGGATTGGGGCCGGTGCCGTTTATGATAATTCCAGAGTTGGTGCCGAGCAAAGTGTCGAATGCGGCACAGAGTGTTGGATCGACTGTGAATTGGTTTTCGAATTTTCTTGTGGTAAGTGTTTTTTTCATTAATTAATCCCTGCTGGACTTGCTGATTATATTATATATATATAACTAACTTGTGTGTTTTGTTTAGGGATTTCTGTTTCCGGTCATTGAACACTCTCTTGGAGGGCACACCTATTTCCTCTTTACTGGCATTGGAATCTTGGTAAGTTTTTTTACTTTTTACGTACTCAATTGACGAGGTATGCATGCTCAGTCAGGACTAACCATTAACTAGGGAATTCTGTTTACTGTAGCCTGTGTTCCAGAGACCAAAGGCCGCTCTACAATGGCTGAGGTGTGGACTTGAGAAGCCAGTACAAGTTATAATATAAGTAGTGTTTAATGTTATAAGGCCATATAGTAAATGTGTGTTTGTGACCCATTACCTGTTGGGTAACTTAACTAGCGACCGTATGAAAGGTCCACTACTCGTACTTGCAGTTGCACTTCAAATTGTGTTGGTAGTCTAGTTTTGACTTTGCACATCCAACACGAACTAGCTAATCATCAAATGCCGTGACCCTCTCTGACTCTAGCACAGTCAACTAGAGCTCAAGTCAAGAGCTCTCACGAGTCGCGACCCATGGATGGCATCCTTCGACACCCGGCCGCTTAGCTAAGCACACTGCTACTGCTTACCTTTACACTCAGAAGTACTATTGTGACTTCTCACTTCCATATACGGAAACCACCCAACTGTTCACCTCCCAGCGTATACTTCAGACCAGAGTAAATTTTTCACACTGACTAATAAACCATGTCAGCACTCTCGCAGGGCACACCCAAACCGTCCAAAGAAACCCTAAGCACACACACACACCGACCGCAATAGCTGGCTTGGACTTTTTTTTTTTCTTTTCCCTTTTCCCTTTTTTTTCATATTCCAGTTCGCCCATCGTACGGAACATCAATCTCGACACATTTACGACAAAAATGCCTACCAGATTGACCAAGACCAGAAAGCTCAGAGGACACGTCTCAGGTGCGTATATGCTTCCGTCTGCTTTGTAGCCGTTGAGCTACTATCCTCAAGGAATAAACACCCCTACTGACCCTACTACTCTTACTAACAAATCTCTAGCCGGTCACGGACGTGTTGGAAAGCACAGAAAGCATCCCGGTGGTCGTGGTATGGCCGGTGGTCAGCACCATCACCGTACCAACATGGATAAGTACCATCCCGGTTACTTTGGTAAAGTTGGTATGAGATACTTCCACAAGCAACAGAACCACTTCTGGAAGCCCGTCCTTAACCTCGACAAGCTGTGGACCCTCGTCCCCGCTGAGCACAGAGAAAAGTACATTGCCTCTGCCTCCGAGTCCGCTGCTCCCGTCATTGACACTCTCGCTGCTGGTTTCGGAAAGGTCCTCGGTAAGGGTCGTCTGCCCAACGTTCCCGTCATTGTTAGAGCCCGATTTGTCTCCAAGCTCGCTGAGGAGAAGATCAAGGCTGCTGGCGGTGTCGTCGAGCTGATTGCTTAAATATTTTTGTATTTTAAAGAAGAAAAGCCTTTTACTCAAACCTTTCACTCAAACCTTTGAACTGTAGTTGTTGCATGCGATCCACGTCCTTGAAAAATAAAATATTGCTGTAAGGCCGTGGGCAAGGGCTCGTGTAGGAGCCGATTATATTTCAAGGTTTCTCCCTGATCTCGGCTCCATTTCTCATATTCACCACTCGCTCCATCGCCATCATGACCGCTAACAGCACCTGGAACGTAGAACAAGCCATCCCTCAGAAGCTGCGCGAGCAGATTGAGTTCCTGCACCAGTCCCCTGGCCTCAAAGCTACCGGTGGCTCCGTGACCAACCTGTTTGCATTCCTTCACATTGTGAGGCAGCTCAAGGTGACTCGACGCACAGGCTGGGTTGACTTCAATGTCGCCAACGCTGGTGAGTACTTTTTTTTTCTTCTTCCTTATTTCAGTTCAACGTCTTTTGTTGACGCCTTTTGTTAACGCCTTACGTTAACGCCTTTCGTTGCAAACAATAGAATCCATCTCCGATCACATGTACCGAATGGGCATCATTTCGATGCTGTCAAACAACAAATCCCTCGACACCAACCGGTGCGTGAAAATCTCGCTTGTCCACGACATGGCTGAGAGCATTGTCGGCGATATCACGCCAGTGGACCCCATGTCCAAGGAAGAAAAGCATCACCGTGAGTATGAGACCATGAAGTACCTGACAGGCACGCTGCTGGCGCCGTTCAATGGTGAGGCTGCTAAGGAGATTATGGAGCTCTGGGAGGAGTATGAGAACATCACGAGCCCTGAGGCACGGTTCGTGAAGGACGTGGATAAGTATGAGTTGCTGATGCAGTGTTTGGAGTACGAGCGCGATTATGAAGGTGAGAAGGACTTGTCTGACTTTTTGACGGTCCGAAAGAGCATTGAGAGCGTGGAGGTGGCACAGTGGGCTGATGCGGCCATTGCGCTTCGAACGGAGTACTGGAATCAGACCAGAAAGTAGATGATGATGCTTGATACAGTACTGTATATAGCTATTTATTTGTATTTTTATTCATATTTCACAAGGTTGATTCCATTATTTACCGGTAGTTGGGAGAGAGGTTTCGCTTGGGTCATGGAAGAAATAATATATTGGGAGGTTGAGAAAAGAAAAATTTTGGCTGAAACTTTTTTTTTTTTTTTTCTTCAACCTTCAACCTTCACAAAAGCTACGACGATCCAACAGAAGAATGAAAGTGATAGTAGCAGACGAGGACTCGGGAAGTCTCAAGGGTATGTGCACTTGTGTGCGGGTCCTGTTGGCTGTCAGCGTCAGCTAACCTTCTAGAAATTGTCTTTGGCAGAGGCACTGACACGAGTAAACTAACTCACCTTCAACCGGAGACCATCGAGACTCACGCTCAACAGGGACGAGCCAGGTATATCCAGCGTCTTCTGCGCGTAACCGACAAGCGTGTAAGTTTTGATTTCGTGTCTGCTAATTACCAAAAAAAAAAACTTGACTAACCAACGGAAAAAAAAAAAAAAAAAGATCCTGGCAGCACGAAGTGATGGATCAGTAGGACTCTACTCAATCACCCCCGTTGATGGAGAAAAGTATCACTTGATCCGAGAATGGACAGTAGGCACGTCTACTACCAGTACCGGCAAGGACGAAAAGGCCGACGCTGTAGTCGAGTTGGTGCTCTTAGAATCTGGAATTGCAGTCTCGGCCAGTCGTAATGGAAAGATCGTGCGGTACAGCCTCCAACAAGGGACAGCAAAGTCTATACAAGTGAAAGGCCCACTTGATGCGTTCACAATCCACCCACATCAGCGTTCAGTGGTGGCCGTGGGAGGGCAGGAGCGTGATACGGAAATCTTGGAACTGACGTGGAACGAGGCAGAGACCGAGACCAAGACAGGCGACAACGGTACGAAAGAAGCTGCTGCTGCTACGTGGGAGTCGATATGGCAGGCCAAGAATGTGAAAAATGATAGACTTGATTTGCGTGTGCCTGTATGGGTAAAAAGAGTGTTTTTCTTGGACGACGGTGGTGACGACAATGAGCCCGAAGTAAAGCTGGAAGAAGATGACGACACCAACGCTACTGCTGCTGCTGCACAACAACAACAACAACAACAACAAGAACAAAAAATAGAAGGAGCTGAAGAGAAACGGTTTTACAAGTTTTTGGTTGTTACAAGGTATGGTCAGTTCCGGTTATACGATACAAAGGAAGGAAGACGGCCCCGCAAAGACGTCAAACTCAGTGAGCACCCCATCTCAGTTTGTGAGCGTGGTTTGGGGGTTGCGAGCAACACAGTTGTGGCCGCAGACACGCGGACGTCGACCTACGTGGTTGATATCAGTACGTTGAAGATGGTTGGAAAGTTGTCAGGCGCCACAGGTGCCGTACAGGCCCTCAACGCGGCCCAAACAACAACAACAACAACAACAACAACAGCAAACAGAACCAACTGCACGTCGTCGGCGGTTATGGCGGCCGGCGGACTGGACCGATACCTACGAGTATTTGACTTGGAGTCAAGAGAGGTCGAGGCGAAGGTATTTACGGGAACTCACATTACTGCACTTTTGGTGTTGGAAGGGTTTACAGGAAAAGTAATGGATGAGGGGGATGAGCGCAAACCTGTTGTTGTTACTGGGGAGGATGATGTTTTTAATAATCAAGGTGGTGATGGTGATGGTGATAATGGTGCTGAGAAAAGGAAAAGGGGACGCCGTAATGATGATGAAAATGAAAATGAAGCAGAGAATAATGAGTTGTGGGAGCAGTTGGAGATGCAAGTGAGTGGTGAAGTTGGTAAAAAGAAGAAAAGGATGGGTCAATAGGACTTGAGCTTGCAAATGGCAGAGACTTTTAATATTTAGAATCGATTTCCATATTTTCATTTTTATTTTTTTTACTTTTTATTTTTTTTTATTTTCAATGGGTGCCCTCATGAACGTCCTCATGAACGTCCCTCATGAACACTCCCATGAACATCCCTCATGAACATCCCTCATGAACATCATGATATCCGACAGGACTGACACCGACAACCAACACACCCACACACTCACACACACTCACTTGAATCCAAACCCAAGCATCCGCCCAATCACAATCGCAGGCGCACACACCCACTTTGCCGTCGCCGCAAACACCTCCACCAAACTCATCGCCTCATACACCAACCACATCGTCATGACCAACTCCACCGCCACCACGCCCGATTCCAGCTGTGGCACCGCGTCCGCAATAGCATCAATGGGCCTTAAAATGAACGAAAGCCGGACTAGTGACCGGAATGCATCCAAAGCTAAGCGTAATGCAGCTTTGGCATTGTCTAGTTTTATGTTTTTAAATTTGTCAAGTAGCAGCAGCATGGTGTTGGTCTTGTAAAGTTGCTGTGTTGTGTTCATAGCTGCGATGCTGCTACCGTGGATGCTGGGAACTGCTGTTCGTGGAACAATGTAAGCTGATCCTGATCCTGATCCTGATCCTGATCCACCACCACCACCTGACAAAGACCGAAACCCACTACCACCGCCGCCGCCACCACCACCACCTATTGTGGTATGCATGCTGTTATTATAAGGTGGCGGAACTCTAACCGACATGGACGACGACGACGACGACATCTGAGGTGTCGAAAATGGGTGGTGGGGAGAAGACATGGAATGTCTCGATGCTGATGCTGCTGCTGCTGCTGATGCTGATGCTAATGTTAATGCTGATGCTGATGCTGAGGTTGTAATGCTTCTAGTTCCGGGTACCACCGCTGCTGCTGCAATAGCTGCAGATGGTGGTCGGCTACCGGCGTTAGCTGATCCCGGGACAGGCATTTGGACAGGCAACCCGTCCATAACAGAATAAGCGTCATAATGCAAAAAACTTCCCTGTCCCGATGCTGCTGCTGTTGCTGCTGGAATTCCAGCTGGAGAAGACCTCAAGGAGTAGACGCTAGGAGGATATTTCTGAATATTCTGATCCGTGATTGGGATTCGAACGTCACTTGAATCGTCAATTGTTGTTGTTGGTGTTGGTGTTGACGAAGACGCCGATATTCCTCTTGTTGCAGGTTGTTGTTGTTGTTGTGGTGGTGCTGCTGTTGGTAAGGGTGTTGCCGCCGCTACTGCGTCGAGTGCTGCACCACCGCCGACGCCTGCAATAACTGCACCGGAAGAACGCAGTGAAGAAGAGTTTGTTTTGCTGTCACTGTTGCCAGCTGTACTGGTGTTGCCAGTGCTACCGCTCCCATTTCCACTACCAGTGCTGTCGTCGTTACTGCTATGCGACGGAGAACTGTGATGCCCACCAGCACCAGCACCAGCACCAGCAGCAGCAAGTTTTCTCCGTATTTTCATTTCCTGCTCATCTTCGAGGTCTACCATTCGACTCCATTTAGCCAAGTCCTGCGTAGTGGTAGGTCCCCAAAATCCATTCAATTGGTTTGATGATGCCGCCTGTAGTTGTTGTTGTTGTGGTGCTGCAGCTGTTTTTGGTTTTGCTGGTTTTGATGATGATGACGACGACGACGACGTCGCAAATCGATCATAACCGAGGTACGCAAGGGGAACGCCCACCATAGTTTCTCCCTGCCGATTTTTTCCAGTGTTGACGGAGTACACGGACTGCGGGTATAGTTCGACCGGGTAGGGTTGGTTGTTGGGGTATTCCAGTTGTGAAAAGTTTGAGGGCGCGTATGAGTGAATTGACCGGTTTGAGGGATGTTGTTGTTGTTGCTGTTGTGAAGCAGCTGCCTTTTTATTACCATTGGCTTTGGCTTTAGCTTTGGCTTTGGCTGGTTGTTGTTGCTGCTTTTTCTTTGGTGGATTGGTGGTGGCCTTCGTCTTTGCCTTTTTTAGTGCAGGCGGTGGTTGCTGCTTTTGTTTGGCTTTTGGAGCCTGTTTGCCAGCTGAACCTGAACCTGAACCTGAACCAAATGATTTGATTGCCAAGTCATAAAGTCCTTTGGCAGAGAAGGTTGGAACCTTACGTGGTTCATTACCCTTAGTAGCCATAATTGAGGGACTGCTTCTTGTGCTAGTTAACTGCTGCTACTCTGAGTGTGTTTACAGGTTGTTTTTTGATTTTTTTTTTTTGATTTGGAAAGTACTTTTGCAAACTAATGGCTTAGGACTCTTCCTTTTTCTTTCACCCCCCAAAAAACAAAATCGGTATCCGGATCCTCTTTCTACAACGTTGCGTGCTGGTGATGTACACAGAACAAGTGTCTCTCTGTCTGTCTCTCTGTCTGTCTCTCTGTCTGTCTCTCTCTCTCTCTCTGGTAGGAGGGCAATGAAAAGAACTACAGAACTGGAATTAAAGAGAAGAAGAAGAAGAAGAAGAAAGAAAAAAAAAAGGAGAAAAAGTTGAGTTAAACAGTTTTGAAATATTTATTTATTTGAATTTTATTTTGTGACGCACTTTGTTGGGTCTCCCATCCTTAAGAAATTCACAGTGAATTCACAGTGAATTCACACTGAAATTGTATTGAATTCGTTTGAATTTTTCAGTTGGAAGCCAAATCGTCGTTTCCATAGTAAAATTACTGTAATTAATTGATGACCAGGCCTGTCATGATGATTGCTTCATGAATATTCAGTTCATAACGAAATTTCTTGTTTTTTTTTTTTTTTTTTTTTTCGTCAGTTCATCTGAACTTGAAGAATTCAATCATGATCTCTCTCTCTCTCTCTCTACACAAATTGAAGATTTTTCTGCAGGGCCTGACCCTTTTTTTTTTTTTTTTTTTTTCAATATAGAATTAATGCTCTTCTGTGCCAATATTTGATATCTCGACTCTGACAGACTCCAGTCACAGTGACTGTCACACAGTACAGTACGTATAGCCGTAATATTACTTTTTTCATATATATGGGTCATGGCTCTTTAGTAGACATAACCTAGCTGCAATTGACCCATTACCGGGACAAACAGAACATGTAGAACGTCAAAATACTCGTACAGCTGGTGTACTCTCTCAAATATTGCAAGCTCTAATAGCTGCTCTATAGGCCTTTCGGAAATTCCCAATAGTATACTATAGTAACTATACCATAGTATACCCTGAAGTTCCTGAACTGGGCTTCTTCTACTGCAGTTGGGTGGTGCGCAGACGCCGCAGAGAGTGATTGGCAGTTTACACTGTTTATCTACGCTTCAGTTAAAAAGCTAGGGCTTACACAGGCCTTAAACTGCAGTACTTGCAAGTTGCCCTCACTGTGTCGTCGTCCTTGCTCAAACAATAGACTACTAGAGCTCACAGGTCGGCTCCGATTGCGTGTCGTAAGGCACGTAGTCCACGTCGCACACGTCGACCAAAATAAGGTCCCTTGACTCGACTTGAGTCTCTTATAACCAGCAGCAACTTCAGTACGTACAACTGAATCAGTCGAGAATCTAGAGAGAAAGATATCCGGCCCTAGTTACAGATCGACATTTCTGAATTACAGTATAATCCAAGTAAAATTTATAAGTGATCAAGTATGTATACGCCGTATAAAGTTTATAAAGGGCCTGCGAGCCAATTCAAGATAGACTTTCTTAACCGAAATCATTGCATTTGGTCCAAATCATTGCCCAAATCATAGATTATCTGAGTCATTATCATACAGCTGTAGCCAGTGTTGCCGCGGTGTCTGGTGTCGGTGTCTGGTGTCATGAATTTTATGACACCAAGTCATCAATTTTTGGGTGGTGTCGGGGGATCCCATATGCTGACTAACTATGGGTATATGCTTACGTAATTATAACCGTACATCACGTGTTATTATCACGTGCATGCACATGTTTTTTGTTTAAAAAATAGCTAGACTTTTCTGTACCCAGTAGAAGAAAAATATAAGCAGATAAAAATTCAAGGAAAATAAAACAAGCATTACTCAAGACTTCTGTGACGAGGATGATGAAGAAAATGTGGATATTGTGCCATTGAAGCTGAGCTGGCTCATT
>JAJMKT010000534.1:0-13146 GCA_030563985.1 Geotrichum restrictum
TTTTTTGCTCGAAAGAGACGGGTTTTAACATAGAGGCCTTGGGCTGTGTAAAAAGCAGCAAGGGGCGGGAATTCTCAGAGTGAAGCGGGCTAAATTCTGGTTATACGACTACTAGCGAAAAAAGTTAGAAATATTGTTTTGTACTGTATCAAGTAAAGCCATATGGCACGAATAAAGTATTATCTCTCTCTCTCTCTCTAACTTATGTGCTGTACTTATGACTCTCTAGTCTCAATACTTCAATATAATGTAAAGTAGGGTTTTAACATAGAGGCCTTGGGCAGTGTAAAAAGCAGCAAGGGGCGAGAATTCTCAGAGTGAAGCGGGCTAAATTACGGTTATACGAGAGATTCAGCCTGGAAAGTATTGCGTCTACTCAGGATGAGAGCCAAAGAAAGTGAGTACGACAAATGGAGTGAGAAATTCAGGCAGGACACGGGTGGACAATATTACCGGACCATCACCGGTGAGAATCTGTACAGCCGTACTCTGCAGAACCCTTTAACTTCAGTCATGAAAAAGTTTGACAGACCAACTCTAAGCAGAGATTGTTCAATTCAGAACGGGCCACGGCGAGTTTCGCGAGTACTTCCAAAGACTCAACATTGGGGGAACGAAACCATTACTGTGAATGTGGAATACTGGAAACACCACCACGCCATATCTTGACTGATTCGAATGTCCGCTTAATAAAAATGAGCGACAAATATTATTGAAAGTCTCTCGAGAGCTTGATCTTAAGGTACTTCTGGATTCTAGAAAAGGCCTTATCGCGGTAGCCGAGGTTTCTCCAAATTACCCACACTTTACCATGATGGCCAACCTTCTAGGGTAGTTCACTCAAGGTTTTTTCCCCAATCTCAGCGACTGGGTTTCCCTTGGTGCTGAAGTTCGAAGACCTTAAAACCTTTTGTAACTTCAGGGAAATTCCGACACCATCGCAGCATTTTGAAAATTGGCAAAGCAATTGTGCCTGATTCAGTCTGTATATCAGACAGGAAACAAACCATGTCCTCCTACTCAAAGTCTACCGGTAAATAGTCATTGCAGTTTGTGTAAATTTCCCCTTATTAAACGGGACAATAAAAGGACGTCGTATCAAAGTCTTCGACAAAAAATTTCAACACCAAAACCTAGGCACTTGAGAACCATTCTAGTTACCACAATTTTTGTCAATTGTAACTAAAAAAAAACATGTCATTAGATAAACAATCCCTTGAATATTTCATTATTAGAGTCAAATTTTTAGTTCTCCATTTTATTCATTCATTCATAGCCAGAAAAAATGGGGTTTTCACCGTTTTTTTTTTTCTTCTTGTCATCATAATTTGGCGTACTACACGTCCTACCTTTGCCATACTGTTAGCTCTAACAGTCCTGTCTTGTTCAATGCTAACTCTATCACAGACTACTAAATTTTACTTGCTTCTCGCTGCTTTTGGTAATGGTGTGTGAGCACTTTAACACTGGCTTTTAGAAGACCTTGGCCCTAAACTAAACCTCGAAATTCTATCTCTCTAGAGTCTCTACTATTTTAAATTCTCTATCAGGAGATATCATCAGTAAACAAAATGTTGTTGCAATTAATATTAGAGAATCATTATATCAAAACATTAATCTAAAGAAATATTAAGCATAAGGGAGAGACCACAAAAAAAGAAGGAAGAAAAAAAAAAAAAAAAACATTGATGAAAGGGAACTTTTTATATTGGCATCCGTAGTCTGGAAACTTGTTTTGTTTTTTAGTTACAAGATCTGGATGTAGGAAAAATCAAGTGCAATAAATGAGAAAAGCAAGAGAAGGAAAGAGAGAGAGAGAAAGAGGGAAAGAGGGAAAGAGGGAAAGAGGAGGGTATGTGAGTAAGATTTTCTTTTGTGCATGCACGACTTGGGCCAAAGGAAATATATATAAACCAAAAAGAAAAAGAAAGAAAAAAAAACAGAGCAGGAGGAAAAAAAAAATAGAAAGTGAAAGGCAATTTGTTCAAAGAAAAAGTTCCTTAAAAAGCTTGAGCCAAAATAGCATTACCAGAAACAAGACCAGGCTGACCCTGTTCCAAAAATTTCAGCAGCTCAATAACCTTGCTACGGGTCTCATCGTTCTCAAAAGGCTTCTCGCTAGGGTCGAGCTCGAAATCAGGACGACTAGCAGCGTTAGCATTGACCTCCTTTTCTTGAACAAAAACATTGGCAAAGATCTCTACAACGCGCTCACGCAAGCTGATGATAGTAGGCTCGCTGTTGCGGACAAGCTCAACAATGAGCTCGAAAATGGGGGTGTTCTCCTCCATGCCCTCAGTCAAAGGCAAGTGGTTAAGCAGTACAGGTACAAGATCGCTGACAGGGATATGGTTGGGGTGTTTGATGGTCATACGGGAAACACAGCCACATGCGTTGGCAAGACTGCGGGCGTTGTTGTCCTCAGTGCTCTCGTCAACCTTTGTCAACAGTCTCTGCAACTTTTCCAAGACAGTGGGGTAAGCGCTGGTAACAGTTTGGGCATCTTCGCTGTAGTAACTCAGAAGACCAATACCGAAGGCAGCGTTACTGCGAACTTCAATATCGGAGTCGCTAAGACGGTGGACAAAGATATTTAAGAGCTGCTTAGTGTGAGAACTGGAGCGTGACTTCATGCCATTAACAATTTCGGCCAAGGCACCAACAGCAGAGGCACGCTCAGAAGTGCTGTTACTAGAGCAGAACTTGAGAATGGGGGTAAGGAAGAGAGGGAAGAGAGGAACGAAAGCATCGCCAAGAGTGCTAGCGAGCTGGACAACAACATCAAGAGTAGAGTCGATCAGGACCTCGTCGTACTCCGAAGGGTCAGCGGCTATGTCGTCATCGCCCTCATCACCGCCATAAACCTGGACCTTATGCTGTTTCTCCAAGAGCAATGCAAGTTCCGTGCAGAGCTTGTTAAGAATGTCAACGTTAGACAGAACACGAGGGCCAATAGCCTTAAGACCCTCAGCAATGCGGTCACAAATGGTAATTGCAACAATACGCTCGTTCTCAGTCTCGAATCCTTCAATAGTGGCCTTGCGGACCTGCGTACCAATGGCAGCAGTAGTGGCGTTCGAGTGGTCTGCAACAGGGAAACCAGGGGTCCAAGGTCCATCGTTCTCGATCTTGGCCCATGTGATGTAAGCCCTCCAGAGAGTGTTAATGGTAGACTTACGGATACCCTCACTGAAGTGTTCAACCTGGTTAACAAGGTATCCAATAGCTTTCTCAACATCGGGGAAGTTCTCCTTGGCAGCCTCAAGGAAATCACCAAGAGTGTCAGTGGCATACTCCTTCTCATTGACAATATCACTTGAAACTTGAATCAACTGGTCTTTAAAGTCGTCACCTTCTTCAAGGTCCTCATCAGCATCTTCGTCAAAATCTCCAAGACCACCGAACTCCTCCTGGTCGAGACAGTTGTAGATCTCACCAACAAGCTTTTGGACAAAAACGGTAAAGTCAGAGCCGTAGAATCTGGCAAGAGTACCGACAAAAATAAAGCCACACTCCTTGAGCTTAGAGTTTTTAGAGGACATGCATCTATAAGCAGCCTCGACGAGGGGCTCAACAAATGGTTGGAAAGCTTCCTTGCCGACGGCAACAGCAATGGAGCCGAGAGCATCCATAGAGTTAGCGCAAAGAGAAGCTTCAAGGTCAGAGAGTTCCTCAATGTTGCTGCTCAAACCAGCAAAGGGCTCAAGAGTGCCAATAGTCTCAGGGAAATAAGGAAGAAAGCTTTTGCCAGCAGAAAAGGCAGCAGAAGAAATAGCGGCAATGATCGATCCCTTAAGAGTAAGATCGCTGGTGTTGTTGAGGAGATGCAGAAGTTTGGGGACGAGGGTGGTGATGTACTTCTCGGTAATGATCTCGCGGTCCATAGACTCAAGAAGAGCATCCAGGGCAGCGCAAGCTTGCTTGGCAACCTTAAGGGCAGTAGCAGTATCAATAATGTTGAAAACCAAGGGGAGGAGAACCTCATGCTCTAAGCTGATAATATCGCGAAGCTCAGTAGAGAGATAGTAAAGGCATTGAAGAGCGCTGACCTTGACAGAGAGATCTGCGTCATTGAGACCACCAATAACAGAAGGAAGAATGCTAGAAATTTGGGTATTGATGAAGTCAGGGGCACCCTCAACAGAGACAGCAAGAGCCATGAAACCGGCTCTTCTTTCAGCAGGGTCAGAAGACTTGATAAACTTGGGAACGATGTCAAGAAGAGGAACCATAACCTGACTGGGAGAAAGGTTACTGGACATGTTGTCAATCAGCTGCAGACACAAGCTGGCAGAAGAAGCTTCTTCATCATCGTCATCGTCATCAAAGTCTTCTGGGTTGGCACGGTAAGTATCGGCAATAATCTGAACAGCCATGTTGGTCATGACGGGTCCAAGCTTTAAGGCCTGGACGCGCATCTTCTTGACTCTGACGGCAGTGATGATGAATTGCAGGGCAGGCATGCGGAACTCGTCAGCAAGCTGCTTCTCAGCAATGATATTGTGGATCATAAAGTTCAAAAGGTCGCCAAAGTGGTTGGAAAGGAGAGAAGCCTCTGAGTTGAGAAGGATACTGAAGACGTTGAAAACTTGAACAGCGGATTTCTCGTCGTTAGAGGAAATGACCTTCTTGAGGACCTCAACCATGGCAGGAATGAGACTGCGGTAGGCCTCAAGAATGGCCTCAAGAGCGGCCTCATTTTCATCAGTGACCTCAGTGACTTCTAGATTATCGGCAATGCATCCAAGGGCTTCAAGAGTGGAAACACAGACCTGGAGGGATTGGGGGTCGTTGACGGTTTTGCTGAAGAGCTCGATGATAGTGTTGTAAGCAGGAATATCCAAAGTCTCAAGCTGAGCTTCCATGAGAGTGTATAAGATGTAGACGGAAACTTCACGCTCAGCTACAACAGATGAGGTGGCAGCTTGGAAAAGAGCAGGGAGAAGCTCAGACCAGGTGCCCTCCTCAATATCAAACTGTGCAATGGCAGAAATGACTCTAGATGAGGTGTGTCTGACTAGGGAATCCTGTTCGCTAAGGGTAGAGGACAGAAGTGAGTTCTTGATCTGTGTCTTGGTTTGCTCACTGAGCTTGTCTTCGTCAAGCCATTCTCTGATAATGAGCTTTCTGGCTTCGACACCGGCAAGTTGACGGACCTGGTTCTCTGGGTGAGATTGGAGGATCTGGATGAGGGAGGGGATGATCAGAGGGTTGACGTAGAAGTCTTTCTGAAGAGATTCCGAAGCTTTGTGAATCGCTGCGGTGTCAGGGGCAGTGATCTGCTGGAGAGTAGCTACCAGGTTGTTTGTGAATTGCTGGTCCATTGTGAAGTATGGTATGATGGAGCAGTTGAAGTCTAGAGAAGGAAAGGAAAGGAGAAGCAAAGATCAAAATATAATTCTTTTAAAAAAAAAGTTGAAAAAAATTTTTTTTTCTTATTACTCCGACGTTTGGTTAGGTCAATGCATGAGGTTAACATATTGTGCTACAGGACAGGTCTAGGTTTTTTAGTCCTGCGATATCTCAGAAGAAGCTAAGAAAATTCTCAACTGCCTCAAGGTGCGCGCTTCACGATTCAGAGAAATGTCTCATCAGAGAACGTTTGTCTATTGCTACTACCCTTAACGATGATCTGCCTGCTTAGAAGAACTACACGACCTTCGTCACTGGCTTCCTGTACCCCTTTTGATGGAAACCGATACGTCACAATACCATCAAGATCAAAGAAAAGAGGCCAGTCTGGCCCCTCTGCTCGCAAAACCACACGACAAGTCATAGTCAATGATGAGCCCGTCAATTCACTCCTGAATCCGTTTTCGAAGGGTCACCACCACGTCCAGGAGAACAAGAAGCAACCCCCACATGCCTCCCTAGCGCAAGTTGTAGAAAAAAAAGCAGACGCAGGTCTGAATCGGGCATCAACATCACGGCAACTCTACGGTTCCTCTGATCCTTTTAATTCAGCATCGCGAGAGACTAAATATGACCAAAAGTCTATCCTTGACAAGGTGTTTAAAGACCGAGGCCCTAATAATGTGGTTACGCGCAAAACCCATATACTCGGACTCAAAGGCCGACCCTATGTAATGAATGACCTGAACTCTGCTATACCAATGGTTACTTGCGCAAACGATATTCATGGCGTGCCCTCGTTCTTGGTTCAACACGCCTACGCTTTGCGATTCCTTCAAAATACACCCGTTGCCCACAACTGTAAGTACTTTACTGCATACTACCTGCCCCCTTTTCATTTCCTCTCTCTCGCCCGGAAATCACGCCCAGCGGTTCTGTCTACATTCACCGCTGGGGCAGAATACAACGGGAACCCCGACTTTACCCCATCAGCGGGCTCAAACAAGCAGCAACAGCAGCAGCAACCACAACAACAACAACCGCTACAACGGTCCCGTAATCCCATGTCTTATGCATTCGCGAGAAAACATATAACGCAAAAGACCCGTGACGCTCTCTGGAACGCGTTCCAGAAAATGCCAGAGACTGCCGTTGACGGGCTTTACCTTTTTCGGTCGCACAACTATCCAAACGATGTTGAGGATTTGCAAAAGCACGCAGATGAGCTTGTGAGGAAAGCGAGTGTCATTGCAAAAAGAGATACAGGTTGGGTTGAGACTTTTAACCGTAAGATCAAATGGTCAGCGATGGACGGCATCTGCAGAAAACGGTTAATACCCCCGTTGCCGCGCATTAGTTAGCATAGGGAGTGCTGAACTACAGTACGTACTCGCTAGATTGGCGCGGCAATAATCACATTGTAAATACAGTAGGTCAAATAGCTATAGAATTTTACTGTACAGTACTGTTCTTTGCGCAGAGCTGAGCAGAGCTGAGAGCTACGTCAATCACAAAGCCGAGCCCAACTAGGCAAGGACGTTTCATACTCGAAAACACCTTTCTTTGTATATCGCAAGGCATGCAAGTAAATCATCAAAGACTCCGGACTCTGGTCCCGATATTGAGGGCCAGCACACACGGGGCAGGTTGAGTCCAGCAGACTGTTCGCCATGTTGTCCTCAACCTTACCTTGGAGCTTCATGAAGATCTCCTTTACCGCTGTAAAATCTTGCTCCTGATTTTGTTTTGGTACCTGCTCTTGTTTTGGTTCCTCCTCTTGTTCTTGTTCTTGACTCTGCTCTCGTTCAATCTTCTTGGCCTGCAGCTCAGCAACAGTCCTAGTCAACGCCCTGAACCGTTCATCTGAATAAATTGAGTCGTTTGCAATAGGGTATCCCAGTATCGCCAGTTGTTTTCGGATCTGATGAGTTCGGCCTGTAGACGGGCTACATAACACCAAGCTCAAGTCTAGCGTAGGATGCAGCTTCAATAACTTGAACTTTGTCAGCGCTGGTTTTGTAGTTCTTTCAAGACCAGCTATAAACTTAGGCCACCCAGATACGAACTGAGTATCATAAATGGGGTCTCTGCATTCAATCTCTCCCCTGAAAAAGAAAAAGAAGAAAAGGATTTTTTGTCAGCTATCATGGACTAGTAGACTGAAAGAAAAAAAAATGACTTTGAAAGGTCGACCAATCGATTCCTTCAAATTGCTGGTTGTTTACTTACTCTGGAAAGCGGCCCTTGACAAGTGCCAAGTACTCCTTCTTTAACGTCTTTTCACGTAACTCCTTAGCAAACTTTGACGCAGCCTCCGAGGTCTTTCCCAGAATCAGGATTCCAGACGTCAGTCTATCCAATCTATGCGAAGCTATAATCCACAAAGTCAGTCAGTCAAGTCAGTCAAGTCAGTCAGCAATAGCGTCTTGTATTGTCCTTGAAGTCTAAGCTTAAGCTCTGGCCTAGTAATCACAGCTTTCTTCAGCTTGCAATGGTTCCGCGCGGGAAAAAAAAAAAAAAAAAAACTCACCATATACTTTATATCCAAGTTCATGCTCCAAAATCGTGGTCAGCGAGTTCTTAATGTATCGCCCTGTTGGATGGATTGGAACTCCAGCAGGCTTGTTTATTACAAGCATGTCGACTGTTTCGCTCACTATTTCTAGATCACTTTGTTCGTCGTCTGACATTGTTGTCGGCGTCCTGTCGATATCGCACGGCGGACACAGCACTGGAGGCTCGTGGATATGGCTGTTGATCTCTATAATATCGCCATGCTGAAGTAACTGCTTGCTCACTTCAAGCCCTGTGAGGCGGACTTCGGGCCCTGAACGGCCTCTCCCGCGTATAAGAGCAATCTTGCCCGTCTCGTAGTGGTGTTTCTATACGTATACTGCAGTTAGTATCGATATCACAGACATAACGTAGTCTATATACGCAAATGCGCATACCCTTCTGTCGTCTTGAATGAGCTCACGGATCTCCTGCTGAAATATGTGGTCTACTGTTCTGTTCAGCCACCGTTCTTTGCAAAATATCTGGCGCACGTAGTGATACGGATGGACCTTCCGCAGACCGTTCTCAAAGTAATAGACCGACATGACTTGCAAGCAAACGAGAGTCAGGGATTCAAAAGCAGAAATATTTTACAAAGTTTTCATAATATACAGTAGATTTATTGAGCTAAACTAATATAATGCAGAGTCCGTTGAGGACTTTTAAAGCCAGACTTGTTTCAGTATGGCCATACCTTGATTGATAGGTAAATGGAGTAGAGGAATTATCATGCCAAAATGTGATGGGGAGGAGGAGGAGGAGGAGGAACCAGGAATATAAATAAACCAAAGCAAATGAGAATTAAGAAAAAACAGAACCAAGATCATTAGGCAGCAACGAGTTGATGTTGTTAGCCATGGTAAAAACAAGTCATTAAAACAAATAAAAAGAGAATAAATATTCAAGAATCAGTCAAGATTCTTAAAACTTAAGCTGTCTGGGGATCTCCCAGGTGTTCTCCTGGTTGGTGAAGTGACCGTAAGAGGCAGTCTTGAAGTAAATGGGACGAGCAAGATCAAGGTCTCTGACAATTACACCAGGACGCAGGTCAAAGTTCTTGCGAATAATAGCAACAAGCTCGTCAGAGGACTTGTCAGAAGTTCCATAGGTGTCAACAAAGATCGAAAGGGGCTCGGCGACACCAATGGCGTAAGAGAATTGAACCAAAGCACGTCTGGCAAGACCGGCATTAACGAGAGACTTGGCAACCCAACGGGCAGCGTAAGCAGCGGATCTGTCGACCTTGGAGAAATCCTTACCGGAGAAAGCACCACCACCGTGGGCACCCCATCCACCGTAGGTGTCAACAATGATCTTACGTCCAGTAAGACCAGCGTCACCTTGGGGACCACCAATGACGAAACGCCCAGAAGGCTGAATGTGGTACTTGGTGTTGCTGTCAAGGAGCTTAGGGGAAATAACCTTCTTGATGATCTTCTCGAGAATCTCGGATCTGAGGTCCTCGGTAGAAATGTCATCAGAGTGCTGAGTAGAAATGACAACAGTGTCAACACGGATAGGAATACAGGCACCGTTGTCGAGCTGGTACTCAACAGTAACCTGAGTCTTGGTATCGGGGCGCAACCAAGCGAGGGACTCGTCACGACGAGCAGCGGCAAGAGCAGCGTTAAGCTTGTGAGCAAGAATAACAGTAAGGGGAAGGAGCTCGTTGGTCTCATCAGTGGCATAGCCAAACATGATTCCTTGATCACCGGCACCAAGATCCTCAAGGGCCTTCTCGTAGTGAAGACCCTGAGCGATATCGGGAGATTGCTGCTCGATGGCGACCAAGACGTTGCAGGTCTTGTAGTCGAAACCCTTGTCAGAGTGATCGTAACCAATGTGCTTGATGGTGTCACGGACAACCTTCTGGAAGTCAAGCTTGGCAGTAGTGGTAATTTCACCAAAAACCATGATCATACCAGTCTTAGCAGCAGTTTCACATGCGACCTTGGAAAGAGGGTCCTCAGTGAGACAGGCATCGAGAATGGCATCAGATACCTGATCACAGATCTTGTCGGGGTGACCCTCGCCAACAGACTCGGAGGTGAAAAAGAAGGTTTCCTTGGGGGCAGCAGCAGTCATTATGAATTGTAATGAGAGATTGATGTAGAAAAGATCAAGAAGAAAAGTTTTTTTTCCAAGGGGAAAGGGCCTTTTATATAAGTTGTGCGGATTGAGAGAAATAAAAAAGGGCAACGAGTTGAATGTTGCAAATTTTTTTTTGTACTTTTTTTTTTTTTTTTTTTTTTTTTTTTTTTTTTTTTTTTTTTTTTTTTTTTTTTTTTTTTTTTTTTTTTTTTTTTTTTTTTTTTTTTTTTTTTTTTTTTTTTTTTTTTTTTTACTTGTTTGAGGCATAATGGTCGTTTACTCGTTTAATACACGAATTTGGAATCCATTCGAAGGGCTGAAATCCCGGCCATAGAGGCCTGTCTAGCTGCCACGGTGGGTGTATGAGAGGAGCACGTTGGCTTTGAAATATTTCCGTATTTTTTAGTTACAGTGCAGTATTAACCTAGCTAGCCGATCGATCTATGGGATTACAGTCATTAGACTACAGTGTAATAAAATTAGGCTATTTAATGAAAATATTCTTTGAATTCAAAGGCACGTTGTTCAGTGCTCGAAGACTTCTTTCACTTACCCCCGGTATAATTACTGAAGTAAAGTACTGTGCTACTTCACTCAAATTCCTTTCGCTTTGACGTCTCTCCCAACTCTTTTCTTTTGCGGTTTGTTTTCGAGGAAAAACATTTTTTTCTCTTTTCCTCAACAAATCTCAGTTAATTTTGGCCAATCACAATCAAGCATATGCTGACTCATTTTACAAATAGCATGTGAAAATGATGTGATTAATCGTGATAGCTACAAGCTAACTTGCAACTGCAGCATAGATCTCACATATATGGGATAACATATGGATATGATATGGCGTATTACATGGCGTATTACATGGCTTTAAAGAGGCATCACTTAGATTTTTTTTTCTTTCTAAAGGAGATATGGATATCGGTCAATCTCTGAATTACCGCCAAGTCTGTGAAATATGTGTAGTAAATTTGTACTGTATGTGAAAATTTCATGTGAAAGAAACCCCCCTCGATCAAAAAATCACAAGCGCTGCTTAATCCCATCCAACATAGTCCTTGCCAATTACCCTGAACACCTTGACCTCTCCGCTCTTCAAGTCGTTCAGCCTGTAGCTCTCGCTTTTGATCTTACCGCCAGCTGAACCGCTTTCGGGCTGCTCATACACTCTGATCTTACGCTTAGTTCCGTCCCATTCATACACAATTCCCACGTGGACTGCATCCAATTGCCCTACTTCCAGGTTATACTTGGAACGCAAGTTGCCCTTATGGCCCTGGAATTTGGCTCCTCGAAACACAGCAATGTCGCCACGTCTTATCTCGTCATGTTGACGCACGCTAGCATTGGCTAGATTGTGGTATACTAAGGCGCCAAAAGATCGGTTACCAACGGGAGGTAATGACTCGGGAACCTTACCAAGCACTTTAGACACAAATTGGCCCAGGGGTACCGCTTGGCCGGCCAATTGCTGTGAAATATCCGCCACTTTACGGCCAAATGCACCATACACAGATTCAAGCTGGTCCTGGCGAAGCGTAGCAGGTGGGGCCTCTACCCTTTGTTGGAAAGAAACATAGCCGTTCGCTTTGCTAAATTCAACAGTGACAATAGTCTGTGAATAGTCGGTAAACAACACGTAGATATCCCGTACAGTATATGATCGGCCTCCACGCTTCCATACCTCACTTTCCTCAACTTCGTAAAGAACATCCTTGCGTGAACTGATTGTCGAAGGAACACCGTTCGGTGCAAGCCACCACTGAGAATCGGGTACCAGATCAAGCTCGACAGCATGCGTTTGATTCACATCGCCTTGATTAGAAATGCCTCCACCCGGCATGTCCATAGAAATTCGTTTATTGTGGCCTCCAAATGTGGCTGAGCCACCTGTGTTGTTGCGATCAATTGATCGTCGGCTGGCTGAAAAGTCAACTGAAGACCGATTGTATCGCTGAGTCATGCTTCCTCCAGTGTGACTTTGAGAAAGGCTACGATGATGAGACGTAGCAATCACAGGCTCTGATCCCTCTGGGATAGAATGAGGGACTGGGACAGGGGCTGCCGGAGTAGGCGGTGGAGCACTTCTTTCTGGTTGGTGTCGCCCTGCTGGTGGTAACAGAGGGGCGCCAGTGGGAGGTGGTGGGGGCGGCGCTCTCTGACTCGGCGTCCGTGCCAGGCTTGATTTAGCTACAGGCGACGAGTATGAGGGATGGGTATCTTCATCAACAGAAACTCCTGGGTTCATGTCTGTATCCTCATCAGCTTCGTACCCAGTGACCTCTTCAGAAGAATGGCCTTGATCGAGCTCCTGAGCTCTCACGCGCTGCTCTGCAGGTGGAGCCGGAGGTTTCGGTGGAAGAACAGAGGGCTCAAAAGAACCGGCACGACTCAACGACCTTCCGTGCGTTGGCACTGGGGGCGGCGCAGATGAAGGAGATGTGAGCTCAAACGTAGAGGACCTTGAAGGAGCAATCGGGGACCCTCCATGGGGAGCAGGTGGTGGAGGGCCGCGTGGAGTTTGAAAGTTAACACCCGAGCTGGAAGGTGACATAGGCATAGGTGGGATAGCTCCACTTCCTGCCATGTAAGAAAGTCGATTAGCTTTGGTGTCAACCGTTACTTCAGGTCTTAATCTTGAGGGGACTTGAGGAGACCCAGTAAGGGGAACTCCAGAGTCCGGAGCACGACGGTTATCCTCTGATTCAGTTCTCTCATCGTCACCAAGGTCGTCTAAATAGTCAATATATGCAAATCATTGAAATCGGGGCAACACTTACAATCAACAACCTCATCATATGGAAGTGACTCCTTCATAGCTGAAAGATTTAAAGAGTCTCGCTTAGAGCTTTTAGATTTGCTTCTTTCCTTCTTTTCGGCTGCAAAATCATTCAAACCCACAATGGGAGACGTTGGGATTTCGGGCAGTTTACCTCCTAGAACTGGTTGGTTAGCTTATTTAAAATAGGTCAAAATATTTTTATAATACCTTGGGTACTGTTTCGCTTTGCAGCGGTAGCTGAAATGCCAGCAGCTGGCTTAGTAGGTTGAAGGGAAGTCTCAGATTCAGACCACGCTTCTTCTGCATCCTCAGACTCCGATTCATCTTTGTGAGCATTGATAACAGATACCAATTCTCTATTTACCGGG
>JAJMKT010000535.1:0-13119 GCA_030563985.1 Geotrichum restrictum
ACATGGAAAAAACAAAAACAAAAAACAGAGGGGACGACAAGACAAATACAAACCTCAAGACATACTCAATGACGAAGAAGACTAGCTCAGCGCGAAACCTATTCAAACCGTAAGCACCTCCATTTATATAGCGGGGGGGACTCGCTCTCATCAAATGTATCGAAGTTCGTAGCTTGTTTCAACCTACTCGTTGTTGTTGATTTGTAGTTCTGTTGCGAGAGAGAGAGAGGGTCCTCATTGCTGGTTTGTTTGTTTACGTCCTGTTTTTGTGTGTACAAATCCTAGTACTAAACTTTAATCCTCTTCAGCTCTTTTAATCGTGGAGTTGGATGAATTCAAAAGTTGTGTGGCTACAGTTTGGGAGAGGTGTTTGTTGGGAGGTTTTGGAATCAAGAACTTTGGTTTTGTCAGTAACTCCCAACTGATGCTTAGAGATCAGTTAACTAATAATGTGTAATCAGACCCTCTAATATGTGCGTAAGCAGCCCAACTTTTATTTATTTTTATTTTTTTAATTTTCCACCAACGAGAGCTCACTCTCAGCTTATAGGGTCCTGCGCACCTTATTAATAAAGCAGCATTCATTCAGTCAATGAATCCTCTAGTAAATGATCCACTGAAGTCGACCAAGTGAAGTCTACCAGGTCTACCCAAAAGTCACTTTTGCAGTATTCGCCACGATATATCCAAAATAATGTGATGTAATATAAAAAAATAATAAAAATATGGATTAGCCAGCTATATCAGTTAATAAACGGCTGCACTTTATTTCAAGTGTTTGCGACCTCTCCTCGTTGTGTTGTTGATGAACATGTTGTGGAACAGCCAAGTCGCCACATCACCATTTTGGTCTTGAGTTTTTTGTTGATGGAGGTTTTTTTTAGTAAATCACGTGAAACTTTATTTTTATATACCGGTATTTGCTATTTTTTGTGATTACTCCACCGATTCGAACTCGTCAGCGCGCTGTTGCTGCCTATATAACTGGTCTCATAACCTCATAACTGCTTACGTTGCTGCCATATCTATTGCTATTGCTTTCGAATATGTACTCCTTCTCATCCGAGAAAGAATTTTACTGCTTTGAGTCTTCTTGTATTATACTGTTTAACAGTACTGAAATATTCAAAGTAGCGGAAACCAATTGTCTGCAGCATGTCTCGGGGTCGTTAACTCGAGATTGGGACAAGCTTACAAGCAAGTGTTGAGCGGTTTGTTCCTGCTCGCCACAACTGCATGGCCCTCCCTCCCCAACTATGAATTCCAGCCTTGTGGAAGTGTGTTTGCCTAATAGGCCGTGTCCAGTGACCCTCTCTGAGCTGAACAATCTTGCTCACTATTTGGCGTGGCGCGTGGCGCAGAGAATCTCTCATCACCATTCGCGGTTGCTTTTGCCCTTTTCACTTTCATCGTACTTTCTTTTGCCATTTGCTGATGAGTCGATATTTTGACTGTTTTAACTTTGTCCTTTTGGGTCTTCCAGTGGCTTTCCCACTAATTATTGAATTAGGTGTGGGGTGTGGTTAAACGATAGAAGATAATGCAAGCCAGAAATTTACAGTAATAAGATCATCTCTTAAGAGATTCTCGAGAATCTATGAGAGACATAAAGTAATAATAATAGACTGGGGTAAATTTCTAACATCCCCTCCAGATGAGGTGGACTTACCGCTTTATTTCAGAAAGAACCGCAAACATCATGATAGATGAGAAACTGGGAGGAGCAAGGAAAGGTATGAGCGCGATGGCGTTTAGATCCCTATATCTCTTCTGTGTGAACCCCCATCCTCGAATATGGTATTGAAGAAGTCTGGCAGTTAACAAACGCTCACAAAATAACAGATCAAAATAAAAGTGGACGACTCTTCAAAACAAAGGCATAAAGATGCCTACTCGGAGCAGACCGTTCAACACCGATAGCAGTTCTCAACATTGAAGCTGGAATACTGCCAGGTGAAGAAAGAGTAAAAAAAAAAACAATTGAACACAGCAAAAAGACGGCTTCACATTTACTAATTTTTTTAATTTTTTTTCTTTTTTTATATTTCGTTCTCTAGATATTTTCACCTAGGCCGGCTCGTTTATCAATTCTGGGAACTCTTAAAAAAAAAAAAAAAACTCTCTACACTTGCCTGTTGGTATTTCTGCGTCTATTGTAGCGCTTCTTTTTCTTCCCTTTTGAGGGCCAACCACGCGACAGCGCGAACCAGTCAGGGCGCACGTTAGCGTTAGGGCCCCGTCTGATGTTATTTCTTGCATCCCTAAAGGCTTGACAGGCGAAAATGTCGTCTATAGCCAAGTGGAGGGGGCGGTCACCTGCGACTTCCAAAAAACGTTGCATAATATCTCTTTCGTACGAATCAAAGTCATCGCCTAAGTCGCCATAAACGTCCCTAAGCGTGACAGAGGAGACCGAGTGAGGGATAATGCATAGCTTTGGGATAAAATCGTACAGGGACTCGGAGCGTAAGATGAGTTGGAGTTGGAAATTCCAAGACTTGTCGCGTGCAAAAGAATTCATAATTTCGTTGATGAACGCGTAATAAGTCGAGAATCCTCTGTTGATAACACGACATATATCAGCATCGCCCATTGTCCTCCTGAGAAGCAGAGTATACTCATTGTGAGTCGCGTTAGGGCCATACTTAGACATGTAGAGATCTTCCAGTAAGGCAAAATATATACGAGGATCGAGGGTTTCGCCGTGCGAACCGAGGGGAACAAAAGACGGGTCGCTTAATATGCTTTCAAACATGGCACCAATTTCGTCGTCGAATACGGGTTCCTCCCTAAAAGACAATTGAGAAACAAATTGCCATTTCGGGTTTAGCATGTCCTTGGTTAGCTGGGGGGCAGCTGTTGCAGTTTCTGTTGCAACCACCTCACCCTCAGATGTACTGGTAGAGGAAGGAGCTCCATAGTCCTGGAGAGCAGTATCTAATAAGCCGATGACCGGTTCCCAGTAATCAATGCCGGCGCGGAGGTCAATAAGCCCGCGAACCAAAGATTCCAGCGTGGTTAGTTTGGCCTTGGTGGCCTCAGGAGTATTAGGTGGCAAGAGGGCGTTGCGGCTAAATAGTTCATCGCATTTTCTCGCGGCTTCAGCACGATATGGTATCGACATGTTGGGGTTGGTAGAAGATAGAGCAAGTCAATAATGGGATTTCAAGAAGCCAGCTGCTTGTATCGCCATACCGGTATAAATACTACTAGTAGTATATATGTGTGATGTAAGCAATAGAAGATGTTAGGGTATGGATGCTACTCAGCTTAATTCACCCTTCCATCTTTGCGGACACGTTGAGAACTTGTGAGAAGTGCGCGCTTGTCAACCCAGAACGCCCTAGCCCAGGCTTGTAGAAGACTACGTATTGGTCGTGTACGTTGCGGCAAGGTGGTTGGTTCTTCCAGGGAGTCTAATAGGATAGTGACGATATCGGAAGACATCAACTGCTCCAACTACAGGCACAATTAGAGACAAGAACGGCTTAACGTCCTACTATATATCCAAAGGGCCCTATCCACAAAGATCAAAATACGACGTTCCTCCTTGCAAAAAGATCGAATTTAGCTTGTTTTACTATCGTTATTTCTTAAGACTTGGGCTCAAACTTAGTACAGTACTCAGTACCAGACTTAATAGGAGGACATCCTGACATACTGTAGTACAAGCCCATGACAGTATAATAAGATGATCCCTTAAGATGAAAGAATCTATGAGCTATACCCGTATGTAGCAACAATAATAATAGATATTCCCATGATTAGGATAGGATAGGGTATGTTGGGTTTTACTGGACCCTATCGAGATCTGGGGTAGCTCTCCAACTTATTGAGCTCTCACTTGGGAGTAAAGATTTCGCATACTGTACTCAAGTAATCAACCTCAGTCAACCTCAAACTTGAATACCAAGATAATTTATTTATTCATTCATTACACAAACTGATAAAAACAATACACACCGCTTAAATATCACTCAAGGTTTCCAAATTTAGGCCTCAAGGAGAATTGTGAGAGCACCAGTAGCGTTACCTTCCTTATCTTTGATAGGAAGGGAAACAGGTTCACCAGGCGTATGATCGCCAATGGTGACAACAGCCTCGCCAAGTTCATCGCCTCCTAGGCCTAGGGTCTTGTGTTCACGGACTCTGAAAACATATTGAGTGCTGCCAGAACCACTGAACGAGAACGTTTCGTCAATTCTAAACTCTTCTCCATAAAATTTGACAGTCTTAGTCTTGTGAACTTCCTTCTCCTTCTTTCCCAAAAGAAAAGCCCTAACTTGAATAGAAGGATGCCCGGAAAATCCAGTAGCGTAAGAAACATTGATTTTACCTGAAATGTTTTCGCCATTCTGGGGGCTGGATGAGCTGCTGCTCAACATCGACGAAGTACGCTGATGAGATTGAGGAGATCCCGTAGCCATGAGGGCAGCACTAGTTGGCCCAGGGGGCTCCAACGTGTGAATAGAAGAAGAATCACTCAGATCTCCCTTACTTCTTCTTCCAAAGGGTACCTTCAAACGAGAAGCGCCACCCTTAATACCACCTCCAACAAAACTACCAACTCCTCCAACAACAGCACCCGCCCCGCCAGCAGCTGCACTCAAACCGCCTCCAATAATTTTTCCTGGAACAGCTGCACCGTTAGCAAACGTTGCACCAACCCCAGAAGAGTCGACACGTCGACTGACGTATGAAGGTTTAAACAAGAGGTTAGCTGTAATGGTTCCAGATTTTCCTTTCAGAGGTAAAGTCAATGTAATCGGTGTCAAGGGCTCCAGTTGAGCGAGGTCAATATCAACCTCGCCCAAGTAGTCGTCATCTCCTGGTCCCATATCCCAATCATAAACTTCAAGTTTGAAGTTCGATGCCGTTCGAGACAGAATTTCGGCGCTGAATTGTTCGTTCCAGACAGGATTTAGCGTCTTTTTGATAATCTTTGTCTTAAACACCTTTTCGCCATTGAGCACAACAGTGGTGTATGGATCAGAGTAACCAGATCTGTCTGCAGCAGGGACATTCTCAGCTTTGACAATCGTACCAGTCAAAGCACCCATGTTGTTAACACTCTCAGAAGGATCAAGCTGCATTAGAAGAGGAAAGTACCTCATACGGATAGTAACACTGCCAACAACGCGGCTACCACTCTTAATTTGGACTTTGTAAGGCGCCTTGTAAGACATTTTGAGCAGATCAAGTGTCTTGAACTTGCATTCGGTAAGGATTTCGTCGCTTTTAGGCTTGTTGAGTTTAGATGTTACCTGAAGGGTAATCTGAGACCATTCGAGCTCACGAATCAATAGCTCCCCAGTCTCTCCGAGTGACTGTTTTTTGTGGGTGATTCTAGGAGTAGCGTAGGTAGGATAGCAACCATCGTCAACCAAAACGCGAATAAAGAGATCTTTGTCTTGAACCTCAGTTTCCAATAGAGTCAGAGAAGCGATACCACTTTCGCTTCTAATAAGCTCATTCAAAGGGATATCCTTGAGAACAGGCCCTTCTGGCTTGGAAGGTTCATTTTCTACGACTTCTTTCTTCTCAGCCTTTTCGCTCTTCTCTGCCTTGGGAGCAGCAGCGGCCTCAGCAGCTTTCTTTTCAGCTTCTTTTCGCAGCTCCTCAGCAACATCAGGGTTGATTACTGGAACAGCAGGGAAAAAGCTGACAGTGTAAAGCAAAGTGCCTTTTGGTCCTTTTTTCGTAGCGAACTGACCTGTACGGACTTTAGGATCAAAATATTCAAGGTATTCCCCATTTTCATTAGCCTTGATAAGGTCGCTGGTATTGAGTTCGAATTGTCCCAAAGTTCTATCTTGACCCAAGTTTTCGGCATCCATAGCTTCAAGAACCAGTCTTTGACTAGCTTTTTGAACAGGAATATAGATAATTTCATCCCATTCTGGCGCAAGCGTACTGGGAACCGCCATGGTTCTTCCACGCTGGAATCCATTCAGGAAGACACGGATGTAAGGGTCAACTTTACCAATGGTTTCCAAGTTACGCAGGTTCTCGCCAGCTTTAATGATATGAAGGCGAATAGAACCAATGGGTTCAAGGTAGTTCTTAGAAGCGGCAGCTCCTTTAAGGGCAATTGGCTTCCAAATGGCCTCCAGCCGGACACGGCCAGAAGGTGTAAGGTTAAACCAGTCGTTCGGAGTTGGCTTCTGAAGTTCAGCGAGCAATGTCTCGAGTTGGATTTGATAAGTGCCAATAACAGGATCAGTTGCCATACCTCTAGAGTCCTTAACACGAACTCGGAGATTACATTTACTCTTATCAGTAACCAAAAACTCATGCGAGTCATCCCACACGGGGTTGTTGGTACGCTTAAGAGACGTAGACTGATGTAGAAGCTTTTCGTTCATAAGAAGATCAACGTAAGGAGAAAGTTGACCTACTAACGACTTGGTGGGATCGAGGTCCTTACACTGATGTGTGACAAATTTAACAATACCGGTGTTAGATTCAGGAGGGGGTTCAATTGTACCATCCTCAAGAGGTCTGCCCTCAAGGACAGGGAACCAGTGAATTTCGCAGTCCAAAGTACCTCGCGATTTGTTGTCTTCAATAACTTCTAGTTGAATTCCGGTCTGATCAGGCTTTTCGGCCAGGTCAGTTAAGGGAAGGCTAGCAACACCAATCAGCTTATCTTTTCTGAAATCATTAAAGTCGTAAATAGACATTGTAGCAATATCTGAGAATTTGCGAACAAGAATATACTTTGTTTCATTCCACCGGGGATTTTTGGTTTCCTTCTTGATGTCTGTACGCGCAAGCTCATTTTCGTCGTTAAGAGAAAATATAATGTAGGGGTCAACAGTGTTTCCAGCAGTGTCCGTTCCTGTGAGGCCATTTGCACTAAAAACAGTAATAGCGAGAACACCAATAGTCGAGTCAGAGGCGCTAGAAGCCATCATTTCTTCAACGTTGACCACGTAACTATTGGGCTTGTATAGCATGGGACCAAGGTTTGCATGGACAGTGTTTTTGATGAAAGATTCTAAACCGGGAATAACATTGATATCAAAACCCAGAGAATCACCACCAATAGGCTTTAGAACAAAAGCAAAATCTGGAGGGACGTCGAAAGAAACATCAACAGTCTTCACATGAGGAAACGTAGGGAGGAGCTTGATGCGCACTCGCATGATACCAGAAAAAGACATGTCCTCAACAAGAATTGGAAGACCTTTAGAAATGACACCCTTACCGATTCGAACACTAAGCTCTACTTTGGGGTTTTTCTTTTCCTTGAGCTGACGAGCGGTCATATCTTGGGTCTCATTGGGAGTAAAAGAAAAGCTCCAAGCCATTTCAACGACGTCTGCTGCGGAGGTTGGCTCAGATTTTACATGCTCAATGCGAGGAGGTTTAGTGCCGAGAGTGAACTCTTTGAGACTCAAAGACTCAACAAATCCTGGAGCAGCACCAGCCATGACCTGATTAGCAACACCAATAACAGTCTCACTGAGGACTGGCTCGTAGATGATCCAGAACTTGACAAGAAAAGAGTTGAGCCACTCCAGTGTTTCCTGATCTGTCACAATTCTTTTCATAGCAGCTTCACGGTCAACATCATCGGTAGCGTTGCGTTGCATTCGCCGAACACTTGAAGTATATGCAGTGGCAGTAAAAGCTAGAACAATGAAGAGCCAACCCAAGCCACCTCCAAGACGAGCGACAAGCCAAGAAAACATGGCAGTGCCTACTATAAGATATGTGTTGTTGTACCAGTCGCCGATAAATTTGTTTCCAATGTATGCCTCCAAAAGACTCGCTCGCTCAAGAAGATCTCTGGTCTCTTCGATAGACACTGTTTTACCATCCTGTGTCCATCCAGCCACATGTCTCCATTCGTCAGTATCAGTTTTGAGAGCCAGTGGCTTTTTAGTTGTAGCCGTATTAGTGGGGTTTGTCTTGCTTGCTAAGTTCTAAAATGAGTTAGCGTCTTGAGAGCAAAGAAGTAGCTATCTTGTTACCTACAGTTTTTTGAACAGGCTAAAAGCGAAAGAGTCAGTAAAAAGCATTGAGCAAGGACAGCAGTTCTCATACCTCAGGTCGTTTGACAGAATTGGCATTTACGCCAGCATTTCTTGCTTCTTTATTAGCAAAATCAGCAATAGGTAAAGCAGTACCAGCTGGAACTCCCGGGGCACCAGGCGCGCGGTTGGTCGAGGTTACACCCGTATTGGCAGCAATGTTGTTGGTTACTTTTTCGACCACATGTTTTGGCGCGTCGCCTTGCAATGGTTTCTGTAGATTGGCTGCTGCGCCAGGATATACCTGAGCTGGCTTCTCAGACGACATTGAATATTTCGGACGGGGGTGGTAGTGCGAAGGCAATCAAACTTAGTAGTTTACAGCTGTCGATGAGTTAGATTTGAAAGGCCTGGCCCCAAAATTGGAGTTACAAAAGAAATTGAACTGCGAAAGGTGGAAAATATCAAAACGAGGAGCCAAAAATAAAGGAAGTCCCTTTTTAATAGAGCAGAGTTCAAACAATTCAGGTAGAGGATGTAACCACGGTCGACTAGATGCAACTTACCAGTGTTTCGAGGGAGCTGGGCTATGATAAGCTTCGAAGTAGAATCCTGAATGAAAAATCTCCAGAAAGATTAATGTTGGAACAAAGGAGAAGGCGATATTGGCATCAATGGGAGGGTAGGGCTGCTAAAAAGACCAATTGACCGCTGAGCTTCTCGGTGATAGGGAATGTGAAGAAAGAGAAGGGAAGGAGAAGAAAATATCAAGTGAGAAAATGTTTTCGTCACGGCAACGTTATAGGGCGGTGTGAGAAAGCAAGGCGGTGTGAGGTGCATGCGCGCGGGTTAACAATTGACTTCAAGCCTGGGCAGGGGTAAAATGCTACGCAAGCTTATTGGTAAGCTTTATCGGTATGCTGAGTAATTACCGTGAGCGTCGTGTGAGCCTGTGAGGTAGCCTCGGCTCCCAGGACCTCAGGTAACCAAGTTACCCGGTGGCGTCAACGCCAGGCCTGTTCTGGTCAGTTAGGCCTAGATTGGACGGGTCACAAACTGGTCAAGTGCAAATCTACCGCAGTCCATACTATGGTGGTAATCATTTCTAAGGGCCTTTCACTTTACGATTGATGATTGGAGCTTTCAAGTACCGGTATAACATTTCAACTGCATCTGGCTATACTGTAGCACTGAACTGGACTTGGACTACAATTTGAGACACATCGAAAGACCCCGGACACGTCTGTACATGCTCAGAAGCTGTCATACTGTACGCGTGTCGTGAATCATCAGTCAGCTGACCAAACGCGTTCGACCGATCGGCCGAGATCTAATTAAAAAGCATTTTAACGCGTACAGTAGTACTACAGCACTGTAAATAAATTAATGTTTTTCACTTCCAAAGCAACATTTTTAACTTAAAAGCCGCACGAAATCTCAATTTTTTTTTTTTTTTTTCGCATCTTCAATCATCAATCTCACTCGGAAGTACTTCAGATAACAAGTTAAAAAATGCTTTACTATCATTTCATTGAAACCTCTTATTCCACTGCCATGGCCATATTTCACCTCAATGGTGCGTTGTGCTGGCTAAGTCTTCACAACAGAACCTGCAACCCTATGCAAATCAAATTGGAAGTTCTCAAAAGTCTAAAACCCAATCAAGCCACAAGCCTGTACCGCCTTAATGAACCGATTGACGAATCTACATATCCCGTCACCTTAATAGCCAAGGCTATCGAAGACCCCATGGGGACGAGGGACTTGGTACGTGCCGTTAGTGTTGACTACATGGAGTTGTCGCCTAACGTGTCGGACATCACGCAGAAGGTATGGGACTATCTACGTTCAGAGACACATGCGGGGATGACAACAAGTTATGGAGCGATTGCAAAGGATTTGGGCGTTCCTCAGAGCTCGCGTGCGGTAGCAAGAGCTTGTGCTGTGAACAAAATAGCAGTGATTATTCCATGCCATAGAGTGCTGACTAAAGAGGGTGGTTACAGCGGATATCGCTGGGGAGTGGATTTGAAAAAAGAAATCCTCGAACGTGAAGGAGCAGTTGTGCAGCAGCGATGAAGAAAGTATGTTCAGATTATAATCTAGTAATACATATACCTTAAGGCCCTAAGCTCACTTTACCATTTGCCGACAATCATTATTATACCATTATTGGACTTTCTTGTTAAAAAAATGACTGGATATTGGTGTACATGTTTTCGTTACTTTTGTCTCTTCAGGTTGAAGTCATTATTTTTACCTTTCCATTAGTATAATCTAGTCTGCCTTTTGAATCTTGATTGATTTTGACTATGCAAATGTGTCAATTAAAATATTGGCGTGCTGTTTAGATATTTCAAAAAGTTGTAATGTGAAGGGAGAGATAATATATTTCATTCCCATTCTGACGTCTTAAGAGCTTTGCTGAACGCTCTAAAGTAGTTATGCACTCATGGCTAAATAACACAGCTATTCCTCGACGTCTCAAACAACCACTTAATTCCGTTGTAAGCCTCCGCAATGCCGCTCAAAGCACAGCATTCGAAACATCATTCATCAAGGTCTTCAATGCCCTCTTCACTGACGAGATCTTTTCCTACAAAAAGCTAGGGTCAGTATCCGCTTTCTCTCTGGCCTCTACAGAGCCCAAATTTACACTTGCCCCAACAGCGGAGCATAAACGGGACTCGGGTCTAGTGGCCGAAAACTATCACCGTCTAGTGTCCGAGGCCGAAAGCCCTATTTACTACGCCCCCTCCATCTGGTCCTGCTTTCTCAGGCGACGTCCACCTTGACTGTGTTTCCCCTATAACCAAGCACAAACCCACAACAATACTATGTGATTCCAAGGCATGCGATTCACGGGCGCGGATAATTCCCCTATCATTGGGCTAAAAAAACTCACTCACTCCAACTCTGTTTCTACTTTCTAACATCCGTATTTGACTGCAGTGTCGAAGAATTGCCGCTCGAAAGCATGAGAGCTAGCATCACAGTCATCACCCCCAACCAATTTGGCGACAGACCACGGAAGTCAGCCACATATGCCTTGTTCAATATTGTCACCGTCGTTGAGGCAGCGCAAAAGGTCAAGCCAAAACTAGCGGGCTTCAGCCGGAATTTACAAGAGACATCATAAGAGGCACGAATAAAGCAAATATGCCATCTGCATACGAAGTCTGGTATTTGAACGTCATGGACCGTACGAGGCTAAATGATTTCCCTTTTGCGCTATCACGTTTTTACGCCACCTATAGATATATATCACAAAGCCCTTAGAAAAATAGCGGGAGTAAACCCAAACACACCATCTGCCAGATTCTGCCCTGTCAGATTGAGAGTTAGACTTTCCATCCATTAACAATTTCATAAAACACCTCTGCACAGGGCCTTAGGCTTTTATATAAGATTATTTACTAAATTCGACCCAGTAAGAAGTGTTCATCGCCAACTAAGTGTCTTGCAGGCCTACCACAAAGATCACGACAGCTTTGAACAGCATAAGAAACCGCATATACCTGTCTACGACTGGCAAACAAAGTACCGATATAACTGATGAGAGTAAGGCTCTCGCGCACACAGACATGAACAATACATTCGCACTACTTCCAGCCCCATGCATATCAGAAGCTGTTGAAGATAAACGAGCAACAATATTTTGGAGATACCATGGCGAAATCGCACTAATCAAATACATATCAGCTATACACGACCGCGCACAAGTCCCCCGCATAGACACTCCGAAAGAGGACCATGGAGAACTAAAACAATTATAAAATAATAACCACAGTACTGTAGGAGCTAAGTGTGTAGCAGTGAGTGTAGCTGGCAAAAGAAACGCGGTACCTGAAAATTGAAAAATAAGTTTTTCCAAACAGGTAATTCCCAATCAGGTAATACTCAATCAGGAAATAACAAACACTCTCTCCAAAATATTCCAGCCTCCAGACCTCGCGATATCGCCAGAATTAACCCTGACCGTACAACGACAAAAACGACAACTAATGACAACCCCCTAGCGTTAGTATTAAGCTGAAAGGATTGATGAGGCTCCATGTAACCCCACCAGGGGTTATGAAAGAGCGCTTTATTCATATACTGTAGTATATATAATTAGTAATGGTTTAGGGAATAATACTCCGAATGAACAAGAAAAAAAAAATGCATTGCCCAATGCTAGCTCCATCGGTAGAGCGTGCGTTGTCCGGCCATCTTTAAGCGTTGAATGTCTGAGTAATAAGCCTGAATAGGGACTTGCTCTCCTATTCGGATATGTGTATAGGACCGAATACAACATGTTGCCTAGGCTTGAACCCATAGTCATATCCCCAGGAGGTCTGACTCACGCAGCACCAGAGAAGGAGTTGGGAATTGCAAGCTAAGGTCAAAGATCTATGACATACCACGGATCAGAAATGTTACTACGGGTAATCTTGTGCATTCTAGCTAGGAATAGAGGAGAATGACACTGTTTGAGCCCTAACAAATGGAGACAACAAATTGAAAACGCCGCAAGAGCGTAGGAATTTTTTAGCGTACCGGAATAAGTCCAAATGAAAAATCGAAAGGAATCTTGGGCATGACTACGGTCTCGTTGAATGAAAATGATCCCGACAAAGTCAAGCGATCACGCAAGGTTATCTTCAAAGTGTCTGGCTTACTTTTATTAAACTTACTCAATGATTTTCTCACATTTTCAAAAAACCCGATTGGCAATATACTACCATTGACGAAAAAAGAGTTTCTTATTGATGAGGGTCATAATAAGTTCTATAAATTTAATAATACAGTGTATACAAGGATTTATAAAAAAAACTACTGGTAGACTTTTCTGAGTTTACTATGCTAGGAGTTGACTTTGTTGGAATTCTGGTGGATTAGGGTTTAATAACATCACCACTTTTACTTTAACGCGTTTTTTCAGTATACAACTACTGTACGACATCGACAACACAATTGGGAAAGCGAAAAGAGCGGCAGGCATTATTTGGAGAATTGGAGGTACAAAGCAGGGGATGTCAGGAGCAGCGGTAAGAAGTATGTATCTCGCGTGTGTCAGACCGATTTTGGAATATGGGCGAGAAGTATGGCAGCACAACTTAACTAGCGAGCAAGAAAGGACGATCGAAGTAATTCAAAA
>JAJMKT010000536.1:0-13019 GCA_030563985.1 Geotrichum restrictum
GAGATCTGTTCTCTCTCCCTCTCTCTTTCCCTCTCTCTCTCTGAACTCCGTCTCGAGTCTGGTATATATACACATATATATATATATATATTCGGTACAGTGCACGTCAACACAATACTGTAGATACGAGCTCAGCAGGCCTATATATAATAAAGATGAAATTATTCTTATTGTACGGTGTATACACTAATAATAAAGAAACATGAAAAAGAAATAAATAAATAAAAATGAAAGAAAGGTCAAGAAAAAAAAAAAAAAAAGACACAGACACAGACACACAGAATTCACACCTTCTGCTTTCTCTAACTCCAAGACCCTTGCGAAAATAACATACTCCTCTGTCGTTCCTTGATAGTTTTTCTCACAGCATCCAGTTTTTCCTTATTAGCCATATCTAATGCATTATTACTGATACCATTACTGATACCATTACTGGCCCGTTTCAAACCAACACCCAATTTTCGTTTCTGCTGCTGTTGCTGTTGTTGTTGCTGTTGTTGTTGTTGACGCTGTTGATGCATATGAGGCTGAAAATTAATAGCAGCCTTAAAAGAAACTCCAGTAGAAGTTCCTCCAATTGTAACTTTTTCATAAGTTCCTGCCACTGCACCTGTTCCGCGCCCGTTATTGTTATTGTTATTGTTGTTGCTAACATCTGTTGGGTCACCAGTAGTACTAGTACTGCTGCTGTTGGTGGTGCTACTGTTGCCAGCAGTAGAAGAAGAAGAAGAACCTGCTTTACGGTCTGCAAAGGATTTGGCAATGCTTGGACACGATGTTACGCCTTTAAATATTATGTCGTCATCGTCGTCATCACTATCGTCGTCGTCGTTGTTGTCGTTATTGTCTGGTCCATCCAAGATATCAATAACCTCAATGATTCGTGCGGTAGTAGTAGTGGTCTGCATTGTCCTCGTCGTCGCACTCGTAACACTCGCAACACTTGACCGGGAACTAGCTAGCAGCGCGCTGCTACCATTCGCAACCAGTGACATACGCTCCAGGCGTCGGTTGACAACGACAGCACGAGGTGCGTTCACTGCTGCCGGCTTTTCAGATCCGCAAGAAGCCCCGCTGTCGTCGCCCACACCATCACCATTTGGTGCACCCAGGAAGGTCTCATCATCTCTCAACATGTCAACATCATTATCATCATCTGAAAATCCCCAGCCATCATCATCTTTTCCATCCAAATCGAAATCTTCAACTACATCCCCAAGAGCTCGGCTGGGCTGCCACTGCTTATCTTGAACTGTGTGGTCGTCTTCATCCAGAAACGACAACGTTTCTCGAATGTATTCGGTAGTCATCTTGCGCTTCTTGCGTGCTACCTTTTCTTGGGGTTCCTTGATACCAGCTGCCGACGCTTTTCGTACTGCTCCAAGTGCAGGAGGCGGTGGGCCCATAATGCTGGATTTGCGGCTGGTTGATTCGCTAACATTAGCACTCTGCGTGTCACCCTCAAGGTCAATCACCTGAGTTCCATCTACATTTGCATTCATAGGTAGACCACCATTCTTAGCCATCACATATGCTCCATCGACTGGCTCCTCTTCCTCGTCATCTTCATCTGACGGCTCATCAGCAAAGTATTTCTTAGAATCCAAGAAACTACTGTCGCCAGCAATGGCTTCCAGGAAAGCCTGGGCCTTGGGGTTTTGAGCCATGACAGACAGTTGGTCGTTATCTTTTAGAAGCTTACCGCGCCGGCGAGCCTCTTGGCGGGCTTTTCGGCGTCGGTACTCCGACCGTCGACGGTCTTCTTCTTCGTCTTCTTCGTCATCCATGTCATCCAAAAGACTTCCTTTTGCAAGCCGCTTCTTACGCCAGCCACCATTGGCAACGTCACTAAGAAGTTTGTTTACCAGCTCTTCGTCTTGATTGCGTTCCTTCTCAGCGAAAAGCCGCTGTAAGGCAGCTTCGCCTGCATTTGCTCGGCCAGTATCATCAACCATATTGTGCAACTCGGCAGCTAGTTCCGGATCAAGCTCATCATCGCTCCTTCCTCCAAGACCAGCCCACTCATCATCACTTTCCACGGCCTCTTCATCAGCCATCTCCCTCGCTTTCGCCTTGTCCCAAGTCTTGGCGATTCTTGGTTTCCGTGCTACTTTTTTAACTTCGGCAGGCAATGCGTTGACCTCATCGTCAGAGACTTGCGTACGTTCTGGGCGTCGTTTGAGTCTGCGAGCACCGAGCTTGGTAGATATTTGGACAGTTGGCTCGATTTCTTCATTAGCCTCGAAATCAGCCTCTTCAATATTCTCCAAGATGTCGTCAGGCGTTTGGGCGGGCCTTCGAGAAGGTGGCATGTTAGCCCCAGCCAGAAATTGAGAAAGCGGAGTAGGCGCGGGATACTGCGAAAACTGCGTTGGAGGAAGTTCATCGTCATATCGATCTTGCCTACGTTGCTCATTGCGCTCAGGCGACATTGAAAATGATTGTGTGCTTTCCTCACCCTGTGGAACAAAGAGCACTCCCGTAGATGCGTCATCTTGAGTGGGAACGTAATTAGCAGCAGCTCGAAGTTTGTTGGCTTTATCCTGCGACCCGGAAGTGTCAGCTTGCGTGTCCTGGAATAATTGAGACATTGACAAAAGCCCGTCACTACTATCTTTACCCTCAGGCTTAGAAATAGCCTGTTGGGTGGGTTGAAATAACTGTGACATCGAAAGAAGACCATTAGAGGACCCAACTTGCTGAGTAAACGGCTCAGATGCATTGACAACCAAATTTGCGGCATTGCCAGTAGGATTGGCGTCTTCGTCGTCATCCTCATCGTTAGTTAAAGGTCCGCGACGTCTTTTAGTACTTTTAAAAGTCAAGACGACATCTTTATCCTCCGTCTCAGAAATGTGGCCGTTGTCGAGCAGATCTCGCGTAGCAGGAACTTGAACATCATCCATGTTCTCAAAAATATCCTCATCATCATCGCTTTCTTCAGCCTCGGCATCAGACAAATTCTCGTCTTTCGAGTCTGATTGAGCTTCGTCGTCATGAAATCCCACCACTAGGTCACTGTCGCTTCCACCGTTTTCATCCTCGCTTTCTGGAACTTCGTCGATATCAAGTTTGAACTCTGCTTCTTCCTCATCGTCGTCACTGGCATTGCTGTTAATTTTGCCTTGTGCACTTTCAAGTTCCTTTTCGCGTTTTCGAATCAAAAGAGCTGATCGCCGAGCTTGCTCCCATAGTTCTTCCTTGACATCTTCTTCATTTTCCTCCTCGTTCTTTTCACCACCTCCTCGTGCCTTCATATGAGCTTCCTTTTCTTCGCGATCTTTTAGAATTTGCTCTCGTTGTTTATTCTGAATGCTGACAATTAAATCCGTGTCATTCCATTTGCTTTTCTCAGATTTGCTACCTGTAACAGACTTGACGCGAGCGAGCTCTGCAAGTTTCCGCATTGCATTTGTAGGCTGCGGAGGCAGGATCTCAAGGTCAGAATCAGAATCATCCTGTTTATCGTCTTTTGCGTGTTTTTTGGAATGGGTAGCGAATTGGGGTAAGAAACTAGCCCGCCATGGTGGGGCATCTCGAGAATACCTATAAGGCTTACTAGCTGAGGCAAGTCGATCCAAAGGAGACGACAAGCCATCAGGCCTGGTTTGCTTATTTGTCTTTGAACGGGTGGGTGTGGTGAAAACACCAGAAGAGTTAATTTCATTCTTGGTATCTCGACGAGGCACTGAAGGAGCTGATGTGGGAGAAGAAGGCAAATTAGAATTTGTGGACTTCTTCATGGCGAAAGGATTGGCATCAAAATCTTCAGTATCCGATACCATAGGACTTGTTACTGGAGTGTGATGGTCTTTAGGACTCATGCTAAATAACAGTTAGGAAATGTGTAGATGTCTGGGGGTATAATAATACTTACATGTCAATATCATCAATATGAGTTCCAGCTTGTGGAACAGCTACACGCAGAGGGCTCTTGGCTTCTCGAGCAGGGCTCTTAAGTTTCGAATGTTTGAATTTGTCGATAAAAGAAGCTGGAGAATATTTGGAGCTTTGCGCAGTAGGTCCTATAAGAAGTTCTAAAATAATATTAGTCTCTGGTTGGAATCTTTAAAATGGGAAAGTACATACCTCTCTTCATCCGTTGAGTCTCGCGCTCCATTTGCTCTAATTCCTTCGCATTCAGCTGTGATACGCGTTAGAATACATTCAATTAAGCTGGAACAAATACTTACCTTCTTAGTGCGAGTGCTTGTCTTTAGAGGGGATGACACCGATAGTTCATCAGCCAGAGTTGGTTCATTACTATCAGGCAAACCTTGTGCATCCGTAATTGAGTTGTCTGTTTCTTTAGGGGGCGCTTGGGGGGCATTTGAGACGAACAGATATTCATCGTCATCAGATGAATCAGATAGATTACCCAAGTCGTCCAGTAGATTTGGTAAGCTAGTTTCAAGAATAGGTGTCTTGGGTTTTTCAGATATTATCGTGGAGGTTTTTGGTGATCCCATTAAGACGCGAGTATCAACAGCCTTGTCGTCTTGCTTATTAGATAAAAATTGGGTGCGAAACCTGCTCATGAATGCATCGTCCTCCTCGTCATTGTCGTCGTCATCGGATGATAAATCAAACGGGTTTGAGGCGACTGCACGCGCAAAACTTTTGGATGGCAGGGACGCTCTTTCGGACGTGCTTTGTTTTTCAAACATTTCCAGTTGAGCCTTCAATTTTGAGCGTGGAGTCAGAGGAGCTTCATATGTAGCGTCAATCTCCTCTTCTCGGTCTGATAGAGATTTAGATTGTTGTGGCGTGCTGTTTGTATCACTTGTCTTGGAGCCGAACATGGACTTGCTCATATCCAAATCACCAAAAAAGTCATCATCCACACCTCCAAGAGAGGATACAGATGCAATCTCATTCGGCTTCCCCTCTGTCTCGTTTAATTGGGGTGGAAGTTTCTTGCCGTATGTGTTTTTCAAGACAGGTCGCGTAGGTCGCGTATTTGAATTAGACAGCGACATGGCTCTGGTGAAGTATTGTGGTAGTACAAAGTAAAGTAAGTAAAGGGTGAATAGATGAATAGGAGAATATGAGAACAGGAGAACAGATAATTATTGAGCGCTTATTGAAGTAAAGAAAGGTAAATATAAAGAGGAAAAGAAAGAAGGAACGGAAGAAAGAAAAAGCTGAATATATATTTTGCGCGACGCGCCAATTAATTAATAATTCCCAATTCGGCAGTACTTAAACACACGAGACGACCACGAAAATTCAGTAACCGCACTCCGTTGCCAGACCACCAGCAATATATACCAGTAAACGCACGTTTACTAGGAATCAGATATTGGTGTAGATTCTGTGGAATTAATGAAAAACCTTCTAAGGCTCGTGTACGAAATCAATTAGGTCTCGGGAAGACCAAGGCTAAAGTAACGATGCTGCTCTAGAGCTCTATATATAAATAAACGTGATTGACTATTTGCGGGAAGAAACAAGTCTGCCGCCCACCCAGACATTGGTCGTGTTCCTGTCATCTCCATTGAACAACCACTTAGCAATGAGATTGTCAGTTCGAGTTATGTTTGAATCGGACTTGGATGAATCAGGAACCTGCCAGTCAAATACATCGACCGGAGAGTCGCTGGCTTCCAGGTCCACAAGCTGGGCATCCCATTTTTTGCCCACCTCAAAGTTACCAAGGGACTTTTCCAAGTTGCAAACCTTGGCACCCCCAAGAGTAGCCAAATATAAAACTTCAGCGACGCTAAGTTTGTGTTCCACTTGCTCGGATGTCATGGTATAATGACGAGACACCAAAAGAGCATGTCTGGCTACAGCAAGCACGCTTGGCGCAAAACCTCCCGAGCAGTCAGTCCCCAGACTGACCTTGAGACCCTTGTCTAGGTATTCTCTTATAGGAGCTTCACCACTTGTAATTGAAGAGTTACTGATGGGGCAGTGAGATATTCCGCAATTTCGTTCTTTGATAAGATCTACCTCCGTTGAAGTAAGGTGGACAGCGTGCGCCAGAATTGTTTTATCAGTCAAAATACCAGCAGTGTCGTAGACATCGGCATAAGAGCTCGACTCAGGGAACAACGACTGAACCCATTCAATCTCTTGTTTATTCTCAGATATGTGTGTCTGGCAGGGGAGACCTGTCTTTTCCATCATTTCGCCAATCCATTTCATGCTCGTGCGAGTACAGGAAGGTGCAAAACGAGGTGTGAAAATGGGAGATACGACTGAATAGTTTGGGTCAATCGATTTGATGTGATCAATTACTTTAAGATCTGCAGCTTGAGCCTCCTTCTCAGTCTTGTCCATGTAAAAATCTGGAGAGTTCTGGGTCATGCACACTCGTCCGACAAATGCGCGCTGACCCATACTTAAGGCGAGATCAGCTAGAACGTTGGTAGCCTCGGGATGGATGGTGGCATAGTAGGACGCAGTGGTAGTTCCATGAGAAAGTGTTCGTTGGATAACTTTTGTGTAAATAAACTCGGCGCGTTTCAAATCAGAGAAGGAGGACTCGAGAGGAAATGTGTAAGTCTCGAGCCAATCGAGAAGCGTCGACTTTCCGAATATTCCGTTATTGGGATACTGGGGGGCATGCTGAATACTTGTTAGATTGATAACAAACCATGATAACAAACCATGATAACAAACCAATGTTGATAACTTACAATATGAGTGTCAAAAAACCCTGGAAAGAAAAAGGAAGAGCGGTTCGGTAATTTTACAACAGTTAAGTCCTCTTGTGACACTCCAAAGTTTCTGGCAGCTTCTAATGGGGTGCTGGAAGTCCTATCAACAAAAAGGATAGTTCCGTCCTGGCCAACGCCAATGTTTGCTCTGGGAATGATTTCAAGATTGTCCAAACCCAACGAGTGGACGATACAACCTGAAAAGATAGTGAGCTTGTGAGAGGCGGTCATGAGAAAAATATTGAATCCTTTTAACGGTGTAGATATAGTAAAGGGTAAATTGTGAAATGAAGTAAGGTAGAATTAGATCGATCGTAAATTCGTAGGGTCTGCTTGTTCTTATATTTTGTTTGGGGCCTCGGTGTTAAGACTTGCACAACATAGTTACGGCCGGCAGCCGTGTTATCTCTCCCGCGGCCCGACGGATGTGCCTTTTTAACGCCGGTACGTGCGGTCGGTCGACCTACTGTAATTCAGACCTTAAGTATAGCCCTAAGTTACCCTAACCTATTTGTTTTCACTTTACAGTAGAAGCTTCCGAATAGCTAAACAGGCCCTAGTCCAGCCGTTGTGAGTTAATGTTCGTAAAGAGGGTAACCTAAATTTCAAACCTTCAAAGAAATTGCCCATAGCCACACAAACCCTTAAAAACACATCTTCAATGATTTTCACCAACTAGACATTGACAATACTCTTCAAACATTCTAAATTGGAAATAACTTGATTAATAGTTTTAAAATTCTACGTATACTGGTAAACTGTTTCTTTCAAAAATATTCAAATTAATTACACTAATGCTTTTTTTTTCTTCATACCCACCAATATCCCCCCTCATAAACTCGCAAGAGCATTCAAAGAACAGAAGTCCAATTGAATAGAAGGGAAAATAGAAATCAAAAATTAAAAAACCCAAACTACCCGAAGGATAGCCGGCAGAGAATTGTAGTTCGCGCTGTGCAATGCAAACCAACTCTCCAGTCACACGGACTTTATGATCTCCGGTAACGTCTCTAGGTAAGTATGAAGAAAAAAAGAGAAAAAAAAATCCTAAAGAGAGGGAGATTGGGCTGATATTTATAGTAGAAATTTAATGGCCCCCCTGTTAGGTTTCATTGTGTAATTGTAACGTAAGCATGTTGCTTTGTTTTCACGTGATGTTTTATAGGGCTCCGCTTTAACCTAATGGATCTAGCCTATAGTATATTGTACTATATATCCATCACTGGGGCGACTAGGTATCGAAACAAATAGTGCTACACTGCTACTAGGGTCTACTTATATACCGGGTAAAGCTAGCTCTTACTTGTCTATTAGCATCGATTGAGCAGATCGATGTATCAAGGATTCTGTTACAATTTGCTCTCTTTGCGCGTACTGTAATAATTTAAATTTTATTCATTTTTCGGCTATCGGTAGCAAAGTAGACACTGAGACTAGCCGCAGTAAAAACAGTAATTAGCTTAAATCCGTCATTGCGAGTCACCGTGACTCCTCCTCCAATATTGATTAGACTAGACTATTGTTACTCAGAGTACGTACAGTTATATACCGGTACATATGCTTGTAGACTCTAACATTTATTAGAATAACAGACTACTGTATACTGGAACAACTCCGACTGAAATAATAACCTACGGTGGGTATCTAACTATTTACAACATCTATTGCAACCTTTAATATGTCAGACGCGATTGCTGAAAACATCAAACACTTCGATGCGAAACATGCTCACGAGTATGACAACGATCAAGCTGTTCAACTGGCGAAAGAGATATCCCGAAACATTCTGAAGTTCAAACACAAGGAGCTCCAGGCTTTAGAGAAGCCTTCCGAAACAAATCAAGATCCCAGCAGCACCAGCAGTGGAGGTGATGATGATGATGATGATGAGGAGGATGAGGATAACATTGAAGTAAACCCGTTCTGGAAAGGCACCAAGGTCCTGGATTTTGCATGCGGAACTGGCCTTGTTTCCCAGGTAAGTCATAATTAGCAACTGGCTTCACACATTTTGATATTGTGCTACAAACTAACACGTTGCAAACGCAGAACCTGATTCCTCATGTTAAGCAAATCGTAGGAATCGACATCTCGCCAAACATGGTACAAGTGTACAATAAGAAACAATTCAACCAGGGAATTCTTGATTCGCAAATGCACGCGTATTCTGGCGACATTTTCCAAGACGCAGTTGTCCAAGATTTACAAAGCCTTGTGCCTAATGGATTTGCTGATTTTGATGCTGCTGTTTGCTCACTTGCATATCACCACATTTCGGATATCGAACAGGCCAATATTGCGCTGCTGAATAGTCTTCGCAAGGGAGGCTGGGTGTTTATCGTGGACCTAGCTCAAGGTTCACTCGAGGAAGGAGGTACCCAGCCCCCTGATGAGAACGACCACCATCATAGCCACGATCACCATCATGGCCACGATCACGGCCATACTCATAGTCATGGCCATAGTCACACTCATGGTAATATCAGCAGCGGCATGGTCCCCCACAGAGGTGGATTTACTTCCGAAATCCTGGAAGAATCTCTTAAAAAATGCGGTTTTGTAAATGTCCAATCCAAAAAAGCATTTACGGTAAGGTTGTGGGCTGACGATGCCAGTATTCGTAGGTTCGCACTCCATCATGGAGATAGTGAGGCCAATACAGATGAGCTCAGACATGGAATGAGAGTTTTTGACACCCGAATTCTTGATAACGGCGAAACGAGATATCTGGTGAAGAAGAAAATGATGTTGGTTGTTGGACAACGCCCTTTGTGATTGTATAGATTTATAGTATACTATATATCAATGCCAGAACCACCTTCAAGTACCTGTACCTTTATTTTTAGCGGAAGTTCTAAATCTGTGTAGTCGCCTTTTTGGAGAAATGGTGCCAGAAGAAACAATTGCTAGAAGGATGACATGAAATCAACTTTAACTGTTTCGAAATGTCATAAGCTATGAGGTCCTTCAACATACAGCTATATACTATATATGTATATGCTTGGTATAATGATAGAAAAGACCATACTATCATTAGGCAATTTTTTACTGGCGAGAAGGGCTGAAGGTATCAGCATATTGATAGATACATTTGCTTACGGCCCTAATTGAATGCAGAAACTGCTCTAACTGTGTTTACCATTCTAATGAGAACTGTGACATGCTTTATTTGTTTTCAGTCTGATTATCTCTGATATACTGGCAGATTCATGCATAGAGTAGTCTAACTGCTTCGCTAACGCCTAGTGCTGAGATGCTATGTAGAATTTTCCCCGATTTACCAATGTTTAAGAACCTCAAACTTCAGCAATATGAAAGAAAAAAACTCAGTCACAAGAACCTGGGGAAACTCTTAGGTCAACTACCCTTTCGGCACAGATTGGTGAAGGTGAAAGTGTTGAAAATGTGTTCAACGACTTTAGAGGTGATATACCCACAGCCATAAGTGCAGCACTTTTATCAACACATGCAGTTTTATGTTTTCATTAGAATAGATTGCCTTTCAAAATAAATTTTAACACGAAATGAAGCTGTCACTACAGGAATACTTGGCAGCCCTCACTCTATCTCTATCTCAAGCGTGAACCCCAGCAACTTTCCTTTCACCCTAACAGAACCTACTGATGTCAGGACCCCCCGAGTACTCACCGATACCGCCATCCCCTCCCTTCGCTCAAACCACTCCACAGCACACGTAAAGCTATACAACTCTAAAAGAAAAGGCCCAATTCCTCCGACCAGCCAACCAATAGAACACGAGCGAAGGGCAAATGAATATTCAAGACCATGGTCAATTCATCAAAAGATCGCAGACGATTTTATCTGGTGGAATTCAAAGCTTCTCTGAACCCCTAAAAAATAGGATACGTGTGAATACCAGCTAATGTGTCTCCTACATTTACAAATTATTTATCCAACAACTCAAACAACGGATCTCAAAACATGGCCAAATGGGCTAAAGATAACACAACAATTTACAAGACGCCCAGCAGAATAGCCACAAAACATATGAGACTTAAAATGTCAATGATAGAATCAAGCCCTGATTGGGTCGAAACATGCAGACATTGCAAAAAGACTGAGACCACAAAACATAACTTCTGGGAATGCCTATTATATACACGAAAAACACAGACATTACATTAGAAGCTTTCAGGACGAACACAAACGACCAACAATATTCTGGAGATACGATGGCAATATCGCACTAATTTCATACATAGCAGCCATACATAACCGCGCATAGATCCCATACATAGACCCTGAGGACCAAACTAAAACAAATAAAACAGCGACTAGTCTAGCAATAGAAGTAATTTCTAGGCGTGGTGCCTGAAAAATTAAAAAATTGAAAAATACGTACTGGGAACACATAATTCCCAATCAGGAAAAATAAAAATCACCCACCCCCAAATAACAGGCCGGTCCCAACCTCCAAAAATATTCCAACCTCCAGACCTCGCGATATCGTCAGATTTAGCCCTGACTGCAAAACAACAAAAAAAAAACCCAGATATCAGTAATAGCCAAAATAACTGATAATGCCTCATATAATCTCATTGGGGGTCATAATGCGCACTTTATTCCTATAATTATGGCGTATTTCAGTGAAAAATATCCTGAAAAAAACAAGTAAAAAAGAACAAATAGAAAGGTAATCTGGCCGAGTTGGTCTAAGGCGTAAGGTTAAGGTCCTTATCTCTCCGGAGGCAAGGGTTCGAATCCCTTGGTTATCATTTACTTTTTGTGTACGGTATTTCTTTCATAGAAAATTGCATGTTGCCGGTCTGCTTGCGTTGTGGTGCTTTGGAAAGTTTGGAGTATTCAGATTTGATTTCGTGGTGATAGTTCAAAAGACTTTTTTTGTGAGCGTGTGAGATTCAAACTTTAAAATTGGGAGCATGGGCTGGAATTACATACAGTACAGTATATGTAACGTCGAAGTCACAGATCAGTCTTGTTGATAGACTACTAAATGGTTTACGCAGCTTTACGGTACGTTTTGTGTATTCTACTGTAACGTTTTAGATTCTAGATTTTGAGAGTTTGAAATTGGACGCATGTAGATGCAAATAGCTCATCTTACAATTACATGAGTGACACAAAATCAAGTCCCCGCTACCTTCCAAAAGGTTGGAGTGTGTCATTCTTGTCCAAGAGCTCACTCTTCTTCAATTCAAGAACTCTTTTGGACTAACCGTTTTTTTTTCCCTTTTTATTTATTTATCCTCGTTAAAAAAGGACAAGTTCTTAGAATTGATTAACGAGAAGATATACCGGTATGAAAGACGTAATATAAGAAACTAAAAAGAATGAGTACAGTAAATATGAACGGCTCTCCTGTTGTAAGGCTTAAACACTCCTTCTATATAACCATTTAATATTGTAATAGACCTTCACATTTTGTAATGCATTCATCATGGCCTGTGTAGTCCCTCTAGTTTTACTTCTCCTTCTGAATTTAACAATTAAAGTCCGCTTTTTTGGGGAAGTAAACACCGATCCTCCCTAACATTGTCCACTTGATATCTCTAGCGTTGCTCGTCTGTGTGGTTACTCTTTCTCATCTAAAAAAAATAATAATTTTACCGCTTGGAGTTCCTTTTATTCTGTTTAATCAGTATTGAAATATTCAGAGCAGCGGAAACCTTGCGCAATGCATCTCGCGGTCGTTCGAGATTGGGATCTGGAGCTTACAAGCAAGTATTGAGCGGGTTGTTCCTGCTCGCCACAACTGCATGCCCCCAATTGTGTTCCAGCCTTGCGGAAGTGACCAGTTCTGAGCTGAACAGTTTTGCTCGCTCCGTATTGCCTGGTGCTTGACGTAAATAGATATATATATATATATATAGTTACTATAGATAGATATTTTATTGTCCCGTTTAATAGGGGAAATTACACAAACTGCAAAAAACGTTTTAGACGTGGAGTAGGGCATGGTTTGTTTCCTGTCTGATATACAGACTGAGTCAGGCATAATTGCTTCACTAATTTTTAAAATGCTGCAATGGTGTCGGAATTTCCCTGAAGTTATAAAGGTTTGGGGTCTTCGAACTTCAGCACCAAAGGAAACCCAGTCGCTGGGATTGGGGAAAAACCTGGTGCGTGGCGTAAAGCAGACCTCATCGTTTCATATTACATTTTGCGCTTATGACAATTTCGCGATATAATTATCTTTCTACACTTATACCAAGCTCCTTTTACCATTTGCTTGTATTTTTGTTAAGACGTCAAAGTTCAAATCAACAAATTCAGAGAGAGAGAGAGAGATAAATCTACTTTATTCATGCCATATGGCTTTACTTGAAAAAAAAAAAACACAAGCTAACTTGATAATTCCTCCAACATTCGCCT
>JAJMKT010000537.1:0-12982 GCA_030563985.1 Geotrichum restrictum
TTTGGTTTTTGATGATGCGTTTTGGTAGTACTGTATTGGTATGCATATGGATATCTCGAGAAGCGATGGAAGCTTAAATTTGTCTGAATTCGAGTGTATATAAACTACGTAGTCTAGACTCTAGTCTACTAAGTCACTAGCTATAGTTACTAGAACAGTATGAATGAATGAATATTTACAAAAAGATAGTCTATATATATCGAATAGTTTAGTCTAGCTACCTAGGCGTGAGTTACAAAATATCGAGTTCTATCGTGAACAATAGTTCATGAATTATTTATCTCGACATTCTATTTTCGAATCTGATTTCATTCTCCTTTTGATTTTGACTTCGTGTTCCTACTTCTATTTCTTTTCTTATCCATATATTAGTCTTCATGTAACACGAAGAATTCAAGTCTTTGAAGTTCTGAACCATGTTATGCCTCTAACCTTCTTTACTGAGTCAAAGACTCAAAGGGATGTCACACTTTGATAGTCTGATACTTTGCTTGGCTAATTTTCCTGGGCATGCGATGGCATCAAGGCACTATCATGGTAGATATGTTGTCAACAAGTAAACACCACGCGTTTAATTGTCAACATTTGAAGGCCATATATGCAGACTTCAGACTTTAAGAAACACCGTTTTTCATCTCTGACGGCCGGTAGATTCTGGGTAGACCTAGGCCTAGCTACAGGCCTTGTTAGTGTTTGTCAATTAAAGTTCATGTAAAAGGCCGAATTCAGATAATAACTAGAAGCGTATGACGTTCTGGAAGTTTTTTACACGTTTTTTTATTTTTTTTTTTTTGATGTTTTACAACTTTTATAAAATCTAGACTAATCTACTCCACGTTTTATTTAGCCAGCTGCTAGCTGCTTATGTTCACATCCGCGGGAATAGTTCTACTGCCATTGACTGAATTGTCTGTCTCCCATGGGTATTATATCTGTTTACATTGAGTCCAAAGTCAATATAGCTAGGTTTTAAAGATCAGGAGGAATTTGTAATGGAAAAGCCAAAAATCCTGCTGGTTGTGATTCTCGCAAGAATATATACCGGTACGTATATATATTCTACTCAAAGTATGCCAAGTAGATGAGAGTTAAGGCAGCAACCGCAAAGGATTTAAAGAGTCAAGTTCAGATGAAACACAAGTAAGTGAAACAATAATTATGTATCCCGCGACTCAAGCTTATTATATTCCAAGATGCCCTACTACCACGATGTGACGTCGTTTAAGAGTGTTTCTCTGTCTATACTCTACTGATTCTGTGCGCACATGTATACACTCAATTGTTAAATTTAATTATAACTCTATCAACTCATGTGAGTATGGACCAGATTGCAATCAATTGATATTACGCGCCACGCGCAGTAGGTATAGTCTGTCCAATTGACCTGTGACTTCATTCGAATCTGCTGTTTGACACATAAACCCTTCGGGATATCCGAAATGAATACATAAGGCCGTTTGTACCCTCCGTAAGCCATGTATAACTTTTTATTTGTTTCTATCGTTTTTTTTTTCTCTATCGTCTGTATTCCATTTTATTTCTTCAAGACCTTCTCAAACTCAAGCTCCATACCATAGTCACTTCTTCAAGACGGGTCAAGCCCAAGTTCCATAACATATTCATTTTCAGTCATGCCGGAATATGCTACTTATTCAAAAGACCGAATCCCCTTTACAGTACCAAGAAACCGGGGATACAGAGATGGACCTGATCTTGAAAACATGGATACTCGCGTTATTCTCTCCGAACAAGAACGGAAAACAAAGCAAATCCGCGAACGAGGGTTAGCAAAAGAGCGAGAACAAAAGTGTCAACAAAAGCGTGAACAAGAGCAAGAACAAGAATTGATATCTTTACCTTCCCGTTCTCTAAGACGCATTAAACTGTCATACAACAGAGTCCGCGCCAACTCCTGGGAAATGGGCCCTGATTCCCATAGTCAACCTGTTGGTGTCCCTGATATTACTGCCGCTGGTTCGCAATTGCAGCATCCATACCGTCAGCAAAATCAACAGCAACGTCAAAAACAACAACATCAATACTGCTGGACCAGAACAAAACCCAGGAGATCAGCGTCACTCATGAGCAAACCAAACAGCACCAGAGAAGACGACTACTACAGCATTCCTCGCGCGTTTAATGATCCAGAACAAGTCTACCCACAGGTACAGACAGGAAATGTAGGATTATTTCCCGCTTCTTCTCATCCCTCTCATGCTCGTGCTCATCCTCATCACACTCATACTCATTCACCGTTATATTATCAGCAAGGATATCTTCCCACACCTTTCCAACGAGACCAAGTGAACCACAATAATGACGGAAATGTTCATCAGACGTCAGTATCCTGGAATGGGAGTACCAGTTCGGGAACGCCCCACTATAGTAGTGCTTATCGAGAACGGGTACTTGAACGAGACCCTCAAGTAGCATATCGACCGCATCTACGCATTTCACAACATCAGCAACCGCAGCAATACCCGCAGCAATACCTGCGTAACAGACAGTCTTCTCGTCGCCTATCTAACAACCAACACCAACGCCCTCACCAAGACCATCACCAACGCCAGCTCCAACTCCAACTCCAGCACCAGCACCAACACCAACACCAATACCACCACCACTCACTCCCTCTACACCGCCTATTAAACATTCCGCTGGACGGGAGGACCAACGACACCACCACCACCACCACTTATGAAAACAGGCTTCTGGCACTTTTTTTTGAAGGTCTAGTGGTGCTTGCTATAGTTCATTTGGTGCTGCGGTTAGTAGACATGTCGGGGACTACTTTTCAGTTGGTGCTGGGGATTGCTCTTGCATGGTATTTTTTGAAAAATTCAATGTAGGCTACTATTTGTAGTCTAGTTTAGAATATGTCCTAAATTCTAGAATATCAGGTTTGAATGGGTAGTCTATACTCGCGCTGGTTTAAAATTAATGCTTGTGGAACGGATGATGTCGATTTGAGAAATGCTTTTGGTGTGAAATGCTGTTGGTATCAAATAATTTGGTGGACTCCCAGTAGTGTATGAAATAGCTACTATTTCTCTAGACATGTGCACTCAAAGTCAACCGCTTCCACGTTTGTGCTGAGGTGCAATAGTACAGGCTCGTATTGCAATGGACCAAGTCGACAGGCCAGGGCTAGCTTGACGTGTTTATCCAGCTCTACCGGTAGCTCTTGACGTCAGCCAGCCATAAGCAAAGCTAGAGCCAGCTGGCCTCGGATGTCACCTGAAAAAAGTTCTTGTAAAATTTGTGAGACAGTTGAACTTTACGAGAGGTGGGCTAAAACGTCAACTACGCTGGTCATACGTACCTGGCATTGCTGGCATAGAGTCATAAACCACTTGCTTGTTGTATCGTCTGCTTCCCATGTTTGCATGACGTCCCTCGAGATAGTGCATTGCATTAGCTAGACTATACTGTAGTGTAGACTAGTTAACTTTGTACATGTTCAACGTCGCGGGAGTTAATAGTTGCCAAAAATGCAGTATCAGGAGGCCTGGCCAATGGTGAACTCTGTTATGGTAGTGTTATCTATGTTCAGGAATAAACGTAATTGATATCGATGTAAAAATCCAACGATCAAAAATTGAAATACTGTATTCAAAAAACGTTACTCAGATCGCATTATGACGTCGACATGGCACATGCACATTGCAGTGATTGCACAGTGCGATGAAAGCCAAGAGCCAAGAGAGCCAGACCGTTTAGCTTGCTATACCGTAGCAGCTATACCCTACGACGCTACGTAGGTGAGTTAAGCTTAGCTTAGCCAGATAGCGCTATTTATTTGTGCACATGGGACTCATTATGGGGTCCAAAGAGTGAGAGTTGGAGCTCTGGATCTCGGCCCTGCATGGTAGCCGAATATTATGAATTTTATGTGCCGTGTGACTTCGTTTCCCATATTATAAATATGAATATATTAGACCATTTATACCAATTATCGTATTTCAGTATCTCAGCAACATTGCAAGATTTCAGTACTTGAACAGACTGACTTCCCTTCTTTTTTTTTTTTTTTTTCTCTCGTTCTTTCTATTAGTTCTTTCTCTCAATTTCATATTTCTTTTAATACTGTACAGCATAATACAATGTTTAGTTTCACTCAAACAGCCAAAGACGCAAACGGCCGTCCCTACCAAGTCCCCAAAGGACAGCACTACATCACAGGCTCCAACGTCGGTAACATGGACTCAGTGGAGTATTCCATGGAAGAGTCTCCCGCAATCTACTCGCAACACCCCCCTCCACTACCGAACGAGCCCATGAAACTGCATTTAGAACCCTCCAAAAAGGGCACTAATACCGGCAAACCACCCTCACGTACATCTTCACCAAGTGCCGCATCTGCAACGTCAAAAGGTCGGCCGCGGTCTCGGTCTCGGTCCCGGTCCCGATCCCGACTAACGTTACCGGCAGGCCCAATCTTTGACCCATACCCAACCGCGAATCCAACTACAATCCAAAACCAAAACATTAATCCAAATCTAAATCATGGCCCGCAACCTAGCTACATCGACCCTAATGACGGCAATTTCTATGCAATGTTTTCTGCTAATGGTTTAGTTTTGAATCAGGGACAACAACAACAGCTCCAACAACGGCAGCAGCAAAGAGAGCAATTGCAACGAAATCGCCGCAGTTTGTCACCGCGTCCAAGTCAATCAGTGAGGTCACGGCAGATAAAAGGAGGAGGAGGAGGAGGAGGAGGGGGAGGTCAAGGTGTTGCCAGTTCTTTGCTGCACCTGCTCAGCGCGCCCGTCATGGCAATTGAGCAACCCGAGATGCGACTAATCGTTATTTTGTTGGAGGGTGTGGTTTTGGTAATGTTTTTCAACACGGTTGTTAATATTTTTGGTGGTGTGCTACCTACTTTGATGGCAACTGCGATTGGGTATGTTGTTTTGCTAGTGTTGACGACAGGCCCTGGTTCAGAGGTCAGCGACTAGAATTTATGTTGCATTCACCTGTTTTCCATGGGGGTCCATGGGGTCGATGGGCTCCTCCAGTACAGTACGTTAGAGATTTTTGGATGGATTAAAAATCAACGAATTCAGAAGAGTTATGGTGGATGAGTGGTTGAAAAGGGGAGTAAATAATAAGAATAGCCCATTTGTGATAGTCTAATACTTTTCATAGACAGCCTCATAGCATTGAACATGAACATTGAACATTAAACGATGAGCTTCAGTGGGGCCTTGGATGACTGTTGAGATGCTCAAGACTAATATATAATCAATTTTTGCTTTCACATGGACGCTTCTAAGCTACACTATCATAGGCTACACTTACACCTTTCTATAAGTCGAATGAAAACTAATCACTGAATAAATATTCGTCGCCGCTGTCCTCATCACTGCTACCAATGCCTTTACCACTGCTTTCGTCATTGGCGGTAGATATATCAGCCAGCAGCACCGTCGTCGGAAACTTTGTCAGACCATAGGGCGTACTTTCCTTAACCATTATGCGGGCCTCATTGATCTGGATACCTTTATCTTCCACTACCAAACGGGACAGCGTCTCTGGAACCATGACAAAAACAACATAGTTGTCCCACCCCAGATACCTTAACCACCACCGCGTGTCCTTCTTGTAGTTTGAACGAGGCGGGCAGGCTGTGGCAGTGATGAAATCCATCTCGAGCTCTTCTCCCAAACATCTAGCAATGGCCTCTTGGCCCCTTGGCCCGTAGTAACCCGTATCAGCGGGGAGATTTAGTAAAGCGGCTTTTGTCGTGCTCATGGAAGGTGCTTGGAGGGATGCATGTTTGGCTTTGTCAGACTTGGACGATGAAGCCTTATTACTACTACTGCTGCTACTACCACCCCCAAACTGTTTGTAGTGGACAGCGGGGTCACTGGAGCGGGTCTGTGTTGAAAAGTATCGTCGGAGAGCGTCCTTAGCCGCTTCATGATATACTGACATGTGGCCATGGTTATCCTCGATAATCGCTCGCATGTCTGGTATGAGATCCAGGGTTCGTGCAACCAGCACTTCCTCATCCATTTCTTTGGGGTATCCCTGAGCTTCCCCTTCCTCGAGAATTCGGTTACGTTCGTTTTCGTAAAAGTTCGCATCTTTAATGTTGTATAAGAAGGAGTCGTCGTCGTCGTCGTAGTCGTTGTTACTAAGGGCTTCGCTGGCCAGCTGTTGCTTGATGGAGTCTACTAACCTGTTTTTCGGAGGTGAAACGATAGTTATGCTTTCAGTGCTCATGTTTGCCTCTGGTGTAATATCATCATCATCATCATCATTGAGTATGTCGAATATTTCTTGTTCGCGGATTTGTTCGCTGGTTGGTGGTTTGGCTTTAATCTTACTGATGCCTAGGACAGTGTTGTAAGGAAAACTGTCATCACTATCATTATCCTCCTCTGACTCACTCTCGCTGAGGCTGGCGCTGATTTTGACTCGTTCCGTAGCCTTGTTCTGTTTATATTTTTCTTGCGAGCTCAGCGGAGCGCTCGAAGCTATTTCGGATGGCGATTTCCTCCTGGTGCGGGTATTTTGATTGACTGACCTCAGAGTATTCACAGGTTGTCTCTGCCCCAGCCTGAAAAGTGGGCTCCTTTTACCCCTTTGGGTATGTGAGTCTGACTTCCTGTAGGTTTTTTCAACCTTGTGTTGTTCGGCCATCGTGGTTGGTGGTGAATTTTTGAGTGGTGAATTATGAAGCCTTTGGATATGTATTTATTCTAGGCATATGTTTGGATAAGCAAAATAATAAGGGTCAAAATATGCGTGGAATTTGCATGTAAAATAAAGAAAATATATGAAAGAAACCTTTGCTCACGGTGTTTTTGAAACCTTCTCAGAATTATACTGAGCAGGTGGTGAGTAGGTGGTGAAGAGGTGGTAAATAGTTGGCAAATAGTTCGTTGATGGCCCAGTATAGGATTTATCGATACACCTTACAACGAGTTCTCCATGGCACTGCTCAATCAACGAGACCCACTCCACTATACCTGTATTCATTAAAAGCCCTGATTATTCCATTTACTGGACATGTTTAAGCCGTTAAAGCCTTTCAATTAGAGATCATACAGGCCCCTGGGCATGCCTAGCAAGTCAAGGAGACAACAACCCTGGAGCATGTAGGGCATTTCGTAAAGCCCTCCAAGTAACAAGCATAACACCACCTTCTAGGCCCACGACCAATCCAGGTTAACTCGACCTTTTGAATGCGTCTCGATGGTCTCAAGGGTCCCAAGGGTCCCAAGGGTCCCAAGGGTCCTGTCAAACTGTTTTTGATGAAAATTGAATAAAAATTGAATGAAAAATGTAATATCATAGCGAATATACTTAGTGCTGAGAATTACGCAGTTCTTGATGGCCCACTTTTGTCGCTAGAAGTGAGTGACATGTAGTTGATATGTGGGCACAACATACTTCAAGGCTTCAAGCACATCTTTTGGGACTGGTGGTTGAAACTTGTGCCTTAGCTCTTTGCACACCCTGGTTATTAGGTGCATCAACCCCAGGCCCGTGCTCCATTCACGACGTCGTTGCGTTCATTCCATTTCGTTAGACCACGAGCTCTTGACCATGGATCCATAATCCACGTTTCGTTGATTTCCCAATGAGGCAACTGTGGCCAACAATCACCACCAGGTACTTACCGACGAGATGCATGGTCAAGGCTAAAACGTGTTACCTCAGGCCTTGTGATTGTTTCGGGAATTCTGATACTTGCAAAAGTCTCGGATACCTCAGTCGAGACGTTATACAAGTTGTCTGTGCCCAAAGTGCCCAATGTGCTCCAGACTCTTCGAGAGATCTCTGGTTTCACGTCCACCTTCGGTCCAAGTACAGCGCTGCTGCTGCTGCTGCTGCTGTTCGCATGCTTTGCAGATTGTTTTGGCAGTTCGCTAATCGCGTCTATTCACACTGACAGCGCCTGTTCCGTGTTCCCACTAAACCCAAAACAGGCCTATTCAATGCTATCAATTAAAGCCCCATTTCAACTGCGCTCGCTTCGAATTGTTTTTATATTGCGACAAATCCTTGCAGTCCCTTCCTCCTCTCCTTCCTCTTTACTGAACCTGAATTCCCTTCATATCATATTATCTTTCGCTCTAATTTTTGTCTATTGTCTAATTTTCCCTAATACAAATGCAACTCACAGAGTCGTTTTCAAGGTAAGCTTTCTCTCAAAATCTCTCTCCCTTTGTTCCCAACTAACAGTTTGCGCAGTTTGGAAGAACGACTGGTCAACACTACACGCCGCCGCCGTAGCAAACAGAAAGCAAACGTGCCTCCACCGCTTTACATTGAAAATTATACTCACAATGTTCACATTGCCACCTCGACACCGCTGAAACCTGAACCGAAGATCCTGCCCCCATACTACTCTCCAGCTACCCCTCCCGTCGTCGCCCCATACACAATGAGCACTCAAAGTATCCGCCTAGAAAAGTCTCTATACGGCATTAACTGCTGCTTCTGCGAAGAGTCCCTTGAATACATGCTCACGGGCGAAAAGGTGGTCGTTCTAGAGTGCGGCCACAGCTGCCACCACGACTGCCTTCTTGAGCTTATTGACACTACCATGCCATTAGTGCTGGAAAATTTCGACGTTGTCATGCCTCGTTGTTCGACTTGCAGTGAGCCGGGGATTCCACTGGACCATTCGTTACATTTAGATATTCTGAAAAAGAAGCTGCTGTCTTTGCCGGCAACTCCAATCGACGTTTACGACTCCTTTCCTTTAAAGTCACCCAAATGGAAACTTGCCCATAAACTATCTACAATATCTGCTCGATCTTGCTCTTCAGTCGACTCGGAGAAATCACACTCACACTCTCACAAGTCTCAATATTCAATGTCATCAGTCGAGTCGACAGACCCTAAACTAAACGAGTCAACTCACGTTGTTCAAGAGATCTCTCTAGCTATTCCAAATCGCATACTTGAATGTCGCGCCCGGACGATAGCGCCTCCGATAGTTGACATTTCTCCAGAAGTCGACACTGTGGTCGCCAAGTCGACATACATAACTGGATCAAAGGGTCCCAAAGACATTTATGTGACCTCAGCTGTCACTGTGCAGATTCCGTCCGACAATCAGCAGTTGTCCCCCACGACGCGCAACTCATCACCGTTTATGCAAGATCCCAAGTTGCTTAAACGGATCAAAGACTACATTCAGGAGTCAGTAGCCGACTGGAAAAACCTGGACTTTTCTCTGCTTGGAAATATACGGCTCTGCGACCAGTTTTACATTTCCCAGGACCAAAGTCACTGGCAAAAGCTGGACTGCTACCTTTTCGAAACTAATCTGGTGTTTGTACGTCGCTATCCTGACCGCCCACCACAGCTGCGGGGTTCTGTGGCTATTAGGGACCACCTCAAATCGCTCACGCTGCCATCGACCGGCTCTCGCAGGTCCCATACGCTGTCTCTCAAGTTGTCAAAAAGCAATCTTCAAACGCTGCACCTGAAAACTTCTGACTCGGTCGCGTTGGAAAACTGGTATTTTGCTCTTATGGACTGGACCAGCACGTTTCCGATACATCGTATGTTACCGCCTAATGATCCTGTAGCTCAGCGCATTGCGGGATGCGAAGGCAAGCTCTCTCGTCTCCCTACATCGACGCACATGCCCACAGACACTGTAATTCTTGTTCCGCTCTCTGGATCACCCAATGGTTCAAAGTTTCCGGCTATTCGCAACACTATCTTGTCTGTGATGCGAGAGATGACGTTGTTTGATCGGGTGTCAATAGTACCATATGGTAGTGGTGGCCAGCAGTATCTGTACGGATTAGCTTACAACACGTGGAAGCCTTGGCGCAAAGTTGTGGATTCTTTGAAGCCTACTGGAAGTGCAGGTAATCGTGCTGACTTGCTAAACGGCATAAACTCTGCTTTGAGTGTGCTACGTGACCGAACAACACGAAACCCTGTTTCTTCAATTCTCATCATCTCTGACTCACTGTCGGAAATCACAGAAGCGAGCTCGGAAGCTATTGGAATGTATGCATCTGCAGAGAACGCCAAGGTACATGCATTCGGCATATCGAATCATCATTCCGCAGATACCCTTGATTATGTGAGCTCTAACGGCGGCGGTAATTACTTTTATCTGCGGAAATGGGACGAGCTGTATCAAAGTGTGGTGGGCCTGTTTCGGTCCATCCAGTCATACACACACTGTAACGTGTCGCTGAGCTTGAACACTACTGCAGGAGTGAGTATAGTTGGGCTTGCTGGGCATAACCCTAGTATGACTCAGGGCCATAATGGAAGAATGTCTAGAAGGACTCCAGCTAGCCCTTCAAGTTATACGACAGAAAAAGTGGTGTCTTTGGTGCATCTAGTAGAACTCGGAGATCTCACAGCGAGCGAGCAACGCACATTTCTAGTTCAGGTACGGGTGAGTGGAGATGCGCTGCCTTTAGAAATTTCTGGAAAGTATCCTAGTGCTCCGTTTGAGCTGTTTACTTCGACGCTTGCGTTTTCGTCTTTTGCTGGTCCCGCTGAAGAGTGTCTTTACCGAGACGAGTTCTTTATCCCGTCTGGTGGGGCGTCCGTGACCATTGAGTCGCTAAATGCATTTATCCAAGACTTGATAGAATCGCCCATATCTACAAGACATGAAAACGCATTAATAAGCGGCGGCGAACCCATGTATTCCGGGGGCCAGGGTAATAGCAGCAGCAGCAGTGTTTACACTTCTAATAGTCTGCCGCCATCGCCGGTAGGTTCCTTTTTAGGTGGTAGGCGTGAGTCGTCGCAATGGTATGCAGAAGACGTATCTCCAAGCCCTTCGATAGTTTACGGGGACCTGATGGCGGCTGGGGAGGATCCATTGACCACACCCATGTATTTGTCGCTAGAGAAGTATGACATCCGGGTTGTACAACGGCGAATTCAGTTGACTGCTATCAATATCCTTGAGTATGTGGTACGAGTAGACCTTCGCGAAAAGAATATCGAGCAAGTTATAAGAAGTGTTAATAGCGCGCGAGCCATAATTACGGGCCTCCGGGCGTGCGCCAACACTAAAAGCAATGGGGAGCGCAAGTCATGCCAGGGAGGGCGCAAACAGAGCGATGAGGAGAAGGACGAGCAGCGGGCAATTTCCATGGAGGTGATGCAGCTGGTCGAGATATTGGACGAAATGCTCGTGACAACTTCTGAGCAAATAAGGGAGGTTAATTCATTTGAGGAGGACTACAGAAAACTATTGATTCAAAATGTTGGGATCTTGCGTAACGAGAAGGGGTTTACGCTGAGAACTCCTTTGGAAGCCATGTTCCTTCAACGACAGCATGTGAATAATGTGATTTAAATTTTTTTTTTTTTTTTTTAATCTTTTTTTTTACGTACTGTATACTATTGAAAAAAAGTATAGTAACTATATATAATGAGATAATGAAATTTGTACTGTATATAAATTTAATAATACACGGGTTTATATTTTAGGCCTGATATTGAGCTGTACAATTTTGTGGGTAGACTGGACTAGAATCTAGATTATAGATTAGACGAGTCCGCGTAGAGTGAGGTCGTAAACAATCTGTTCAACTGACTTGACATCATATTTGAGGGCATCAGTACGCCTTCGCAGTGAATCATTTTTGAGGTTCAGGGACAAGAAAGCGGCCTGAATTTCTTTCAGAAAGATATTGATAGTAACCGGCACGGCATATGCTTCATTTTGAAGTCCATTTTGATTTTGAATTTGATTTTCATTCAACTGACCACTTCCTCTTTGCCGAACCGTAATAGAATTAAACGCCAAGCGCGCCAACTCCGACGCCAGAATCAATACAGCATGCAAGTAATTCGGAATAGTGATATGAAAAGTGGTCGCATCAGTGAGCGCTGACTCTTCTGTGATGTCTACCTCTGATAGTGGGACACCGAGGAAGTCAGCTACGTATTCTGGGGTTGCTAGCAAGTTTATTGGTTTTTTGTTGTTGTTGTTGTTGTTGTTTGATTCCGACTGCGATTCCAGATCCAAATCTAAATCTGCGTCGGCATTTCGTTCTGTTCCAAAGTTCCGTTTGATCCAGTACTGAAGCAACACTACAGCAATAGCTTGCTGCAAAGGGTCAGCCCAAAGCCCACTATATTTATGGAACGCGATAGGATGAGGACTATTAGCGAGCGCTTTTATTGAATCCACCAACGGACCGAGGTTACCGCCTGCGCCTGTGCCTGTTGTGCCTGTTGTGCCTGTTGTGCCTGTTGTGCCTGTTCCTGTTCCTGTGCCTATTGTTCCAATGGACGACACAGAAACAAGCGCAAGAAGGTCAGACGACGGTGTCGAATGGATCTTCGAGTAATGGAAATGGATGGGCCGGAGGGATTCTCGGATACATTCAATCTTGGTGTCAAGCACGGATTTCTCGGTAGATGAGGCTGAGAGGGAGAACCGCAGTTGGTCGAAGGTTGATTCTATAGAGTCCATCGTTTGTGAGTGAGTGTGTGTGTGTGTGTGTGTGTGTGTGTGTGTGTGTGTGTTGGCTGTTTTTTTGGAATAGAATGTGAAATGAATGTGAAATGAATGTGAATTGAATTTGAAGTTTATATGGTCGTTCGTTTGTTCCTGATTGTGAGTGTGTGTGGGATGGATCGATCAGTAAATTTTTCAAACGCACAAACATTCTCTTTCTTCTGCAATTGATTTTTTTTACTTTTCTTACATCATGATTATGTTATGATTATGTTATGATTACATTATGATTACATTATGATTACATCAATATTACATCAATATTACATCAATATTACATCAATATTACATCATCATTACATCACCTGTCAGGATGACCTCCAATTTAGTCTGGTACTGAGTACTAAGCTTGAGTTTAAGTCTTAAGATGTAACGATAGTAAAACAAGCTAAATTCAATCTTATAGGTGATAATGTTAATGATAATGTTCATATATGTATTGTGGCGAAGGCCCTAGGCGCTCGTCATCCTGGTCTGGGTCTTAGGACTTACCTTTCTTGAAAG
>JAJMKT010000538.1:0-12947 GCA_030563985.1 Geotrichum restrictum
AAAAAAAAAAAAAAAAATAAAAAGACTCTAGTGACCCGTCGTGTCACAAAAAAAAGTGAGGTTCAAAGGTCGTACCCGGGATCGAACTGGGGTCCCCGGAAATTTAACTATATATTAGAATCAAAATCCGATGTGATGACCACTACACTATACAACCAATCGCGTTTTTTTTTATTTTTGTGGTTTATTGTTCTTAAATATTCAAAAAAATGACGTATATTATGAATAAAGCAGCAGGCTTAATTTGGTCCCCCGTAATAGGTTCTCTATTGAGTCCTATTGATTTTATTTTCAGCTAGAATCTATATAGGGCGTTATAGAGTTGTGATATTTTTGTTTCGCGATCAGGGCTAAATTTTTTGATTATCGTGAGGTTGGGATGTACAGTACGTAAGTGTTTGTTGTTGGGAGTTAGGAGTTTTGAAAGAAAAAAAAATTGTCGTTTAGTCTCTCTATCTTTACAATCGCTCGTTTCCTTAGTAATTAACAGTATTGTTATTGTTATTTTTTTTTTTTTTCTTTCACTCTTTTGGTTCTTATGTGGGAGGAGGAGGTTCTGGGTCTACTCAGACTCAGACTCAGAATCTACTGTATGCATGTTGGGGATTTTTACGTACAGTACGTGGTTGCAAATGGTCGTGATGTACTGTAGTCTATAGTCTACCAGTAGTCAATTAGTGCGACTTTTTTCCTGGCCATCGCATATATCTCGAGGATCCAGAAATTTTGTTAGTCGTTTTCTTTTTGGGCTAAAATTGCATATGTAGGATAAGTAGACCATTGCAACTTTCGAATGTTGGGGGGTTTACTTTGGATGGTATCACACTACATGCCTGGAATATTGTGGCCTCTGTGAGTGCGCAGAGAGAGAGAGAGAGAGAGGCTTCTGGTATTCTTTACCTCATCGGTTAGTCTATGATCATCTGCGACCCTCTCTAACCCTCTCTGATCCATTAGCTCATTGGTTATGTTTTTTTTTTTTTTTTTTTTTTTGACTTGCGCGGGTCTGCTCAGCCTGTGATATGTGTGGGGTACCGTGGATGGAAGTGGGAGGGGGATGTGAGGAGTACGGTAGGTGTCAAAACAACTCCGGGGTCCTGATGTGAGTTGGTTCTGGGAGGGTGGGAGTGATCATACTGAGGGTTTGTTCCGACAGCGAGGCAAGTTGACCCTGCTTTCAGGGGCTATGCTAGTAGCCTACAGTAGTCTACACAGACTCTACAGTGTAGATCTACTGGGCGTGGATAGTGATATATAGTACGTATATGGTTTACTAGGCATGCAGCTTAGAGCTGTTGCTGTTTTTGTTGTCGGCGACTCGGCGGCCCGGCGGGGTATACTTTACTTAGTCTAGTTGGTGATGGACGCTTCCTAATGAGCCAAATTTAGTATACAGTATACGTACGATACGTACGATAGTAGCCTCTGCAGAGGTACGTAGTTTATGAAACTGTTTATGAATGGAATGCCCAGCTCCCTGTCTAACTAATAGGGCAACTGGCGTGTTAGGGTTTTACTCCAGCTGCTTGGACTCCCTCGGAGTGCCTTGTAGTCTAGTAGGCTGTGTAAAGGCGTGATAGCTTAGCAAGCCCTAAGCAGGGAGCTCATTTGGCCTCGCGAGGTCCGTAATGTGGACACATATGCTGAACCTTCTTCCAACTCTTACGCGTACCATACAAGGCGTGTACAATTGACAATATTGACGATTGAAAAATTACACCGTGGCATTAATTTCAGCTAGTAAAGAGTCTCTGTAGTCCAGAGTACAGAGTCCAGACTGTCTAGCAGCTCTGGTACCTGGTAGCTAACGCTCATTTTAAAGCAACAGCTAGCCAGGCTGCCAGCCTAATATATATTAATAAGTCAACACATGCACACGCCTTAACAACTTTTGAAAAATGAAAAAGTTTATAAATTACTGCAGACGTAAATTATAAACCAGGATGACGACTCTGATGAGTATGTGTACTGATAGTTTCTGCAGTTTCTGTAACTGCAGACTGACAGCCATTTATTGGCTCTGCTTCATGCCTCCACAAATTACGTAGTCTACTGTAGTCTAACAGAAATCAAATAATTGCGCTGTAACGCATTCCAGCATATACCGGTATTCCAACACCATCGCTTAGTTAACTGTTATGTGCAGCTGGCAGAGAATTCATTTCATTTTGGTCATGAAGCAGTAGATCGATCCATAGTAGAAATAAATTATACTGTACAGTGTATACTGTAAATAAAATAATACGAAGACCCCTTAAAGCCCTAGCTAGCTAGGTTTGGCTGGACCCAAATCAGTTGATAAACTTCACCCATTAATTGCTAACGTTACTACAGCCGCTGTTAATTAGTCTATTACTGGTGCTCGATCTTAAAGGACTGTTCTTTTCTCTAAATCTACGCTACATACACCGGTAGACTTAACAGACGTAGGATGTTCCAGCTTTGGTACACGCAAGATGGCTAACCTGTGACATGTAGTTTAATTAATGCTGACGTCCGGCCGTACAGCTGGCCACGGGCATGACCATCCACGTGAAATGAGCTTTGCGCACCTACGAATTCAGGCTTAGCTATAATTGCTACATAGTTTGACACTTTGGTTTTAAAAGTCTCCACCGCCAAAGTCATCGCCACCGCCGTAACCGCCACCGTCATCACCGTAGTAATTGTTTTCAGTGTAATGATCGTCACCGCCATCCAAAGCTTCGCCTAGCAGAACGCCTCCAAGGATACCGGCACCAGCGCCTAGAGCCAAACCGCCCATTCCGCCAAACTTGGATTTCTTCTTGGCCTGTTGTTGAACCACAACTGGCTGTGGTTGTTGCTGATAATAAGGCTGCTGTTGTTGTTGAGGATAATATGGTTGCTGCTGTTGCTGTTGGTAACCGCCACCACCTTGATTGTAACCACCTTGGTTGTATCCGCCCTGATTGTACCCACCCTGATTGTAACCACCTTGACCACCTTGATTATAACCTCCTTGACCACCTTGGTTGTAGCCACCTTGACCACCTTGATTGTAGCCACCTTGATTATAACCGCCTTGGTTGTAGCCTTGGTTTGATCCTTGGCCACGATTGCTATTGTTGGGGTCATTGCCAGAGGTTACGGAGTAGGGAGGAGGATTCTGGCTCCCCTTGGAAGGCATTTCCCACTGAGATCGGCCAGAGGATTTCTCGACATAATAATAGCTGCTTGTTTGTCAGAATATTTCTTGTTTTTTTTGATTTGTATATTTTGTTTTATTTTCATTTTGTATGCGCCAAGAAGACGTCTAATCTAGACCACAGACGATGAGATGTAGTCACCTAGAAACGAAACAAGACTGTGGGCGTACTCACGTATTATACTGTGGATCGAGCTTAGCAACCCAGCCGTCGGGGACTTGGGGTGGAGGAGGGCCCTGTGGAGTCGACATGATTTGCGAATGATGAAGAAAAGGAAGAGAAGGAAGGGAAGGAAAAAGGAGAATTCCTTATAATTAAGAGAAGAAATGAAGGCGAAGCTTAGAACGAATTAAAATGAGACATATCGATGCAAAAAGTGCACACTTATTTTTTAAAAGTGCACACTTATTTTTGAAAAGTGCATGCATGAACCAATTCAAGCTTTTTAGCTTTTTTTAAAAACAAAAAGGATTACTCAGCAGATTGCTTCTGATTGGATGTATATAGCAGTATTATACTTTGCTAGTTCTAGGCTAGCTAGGAACGAGGACGTCGTCTGAGTTCCTCTGGGTTCCATAAATATGACTGCTGCATTTTATTGCTTTTTTGCTACTATTTTGCTACTATTTTGCTACTATTTTGCTACTATTTTGCTACTATTTTGCTACTATTTTGCTACTATTTTGCTACTATTTTGCTACTATTTTGCTACTATTTTGCTACCAGCTAACCATGGAGTCTACCTAGCTAGGATATATACGTACGGCCGTACAGACGTCGACCCTACTAGAACTCAGCTGGTGCATCCCTAATACTCGCGTGTTGTTTTTGTAGTACCGTTGTGGCCCTGTGGGGATCGATGAAATATTTGTTTTCTCTTTTTTCTCTTTTTACTTTTTTATTTTATTTTTATCTTTTTTAATTTTTCCTGCAAAAACCAGTTTGTTTTGAAAGCGCCAATTATTTCTGAAATTAACAATTCGTTTCTCTTTCTTCTTTTTTTCTTGTGCTGCTGCTGCCTCTTCGTTTAACAAATCCGCCAACATCTGTAACATCATAGTATGAAGTTCTGGAAGAAAAATGCTACCTCACATTCATTGCTCGCCAAGAGATCTAAGGACTCTGTAAACGATTTCGTTGGTATGTAAATCACACACTCCCTGTTAACTTCGTCTACTTCGTGTCCCTAGTCTAATATTAGTACTTCAGACTTTCTCGGAGATGAACCCTTATCTGCTGCGGAAGCCACTACCATGGAACATGCCTTGCTTAGACCCCATAAGTCTTCGAATTACCCGCAAACACAGGTAAAGCCAGGCCCCTCCACGCCTACCCCCACCGGCTCTTTTACCATTGAACACCTTTTAAGTGTGAAGGTTCCTTCTCAACACAAATCAGACTCTCCTCAGTTCTCGTCCCCTTCAACCAGCTCGCTTGCCAGTTCGCTCAAGCGACACAGCTACAGTGTGACCAGCAGCAGTCTCTTGAACTTGTCTGGCCACAACAATCATAAAGGCAGCCACCATCACCCGACATCAGCCGTAGCAACCCCAGCAACCCCAGCCACGAGAAGATATAGCTTGTTTCCTCCTTCGAACAATAACTCTGTAGTGTTTTCGCCAAACTCTAAGGAAGAAATGCGTCGACGCAGCCCTGGAAAAAGTGTGTCCCCAACAAGAAAAAGCATGGAAGGTTCGGTTGGTGTTGCCACTATAACTGATAATGCTGCTGCTGCGTCTAAAGATATTTCCAAAAGAGGCGCTCTTGACCCTGCTGACCCTTCTGACACTGCTGACATTGCTGCTAACTTCTCTTTAAAGTCTTCACAGCTTCTGCCGGTAGACGAGACTTCACAGACTTCGACACTACCTAACACCAACGGGTTAAACAATAATTTAAACAGTACTTTAAACAAAAGTGTGGATAACAATAACAATTGGGATTCCAATCAGGGCACATTGGACACCGCATTGAACACCACGTTGTTGGCCCCCATGACGCTCAATAAGATTGTGGAAAAAAACCCTGACCCAGTCTTGACCGATGACCATAGTGATGATATCAAAAATGCCGCCGTTGCAAATGATAAGATTAATACTGGCAATAATGTTAACTTCTCACCTGCTTCTTCTTCACTGCAACTCTCAACTCCATCTCGAAACTCATTCACTAGTAGCAATAGTCAAGACTTCGTGATGATTGCACCCAAACTGTCTCTGGAGGTACCAATTATTGGTGGGACTTCTGATAGAAATGACGTCACAACATCACCTGCTAAAGGAATGTCGACTTCTATGTCGGAGTCCCGAGCCGGTTCCAGCACAACCATCTCACCAAACGACTTTACCAGCGATAACTCAGCTGTCACTGAGGCCTCACATGTGTCGAGCATGTCTTCTACTTCTCCGACTCCTCCTGTATCAAACCTCACGGGCTTATTGCATCGTCCCTCTGTACAGCCTACCCTCAACGCTTCGACAACTAGTCCCATGGAGAGTCAAGGGCCTTACTTTAATAATCAGACTGAACTTGCGGCTTCAATGATATTTGAACGCTCAGTTCAGGAAATTCACGCCAACGATGGTACCAACAAGATTCCACTTCACCACAGTAGTGACGATTTCATCCCCCCTGTGTTGGACGCATCTACTGAAGCTTTGACCTGGAACCTGAACCCCGAAGACGTAGAAGTTCGGTCGCTGCGACAACCCTCCAGCATTCGCACCTTTAGCTTTTCAGATAACTCCATGCACGGGCATGCTCCAAGCTTTTCTGGGTTCAATACGCTTAACGCCAACAGCATAGACTATGCTCTCAATGAACCCACGCTTGCATCATACCGCTCTATATCGCGTAAGCAAAGTTTTGCCTCAGCGTCCAGCGAATTGGCCATCAGTCCAGTCACGGGCATGCCAAACCCGCCATTTGCCTCTACCTCGCCTTCTGGATCAGCAGCTAACCCTGGCTACTCGCCGCCAGGTGTGAATCTAAAACGCGCCAGTGTCTCTAATATGCGCCGCAAAAAAGATGGCCGTGTACTGAGCTTCTGCTCGTTTGCTGACTTGGTAAACTCAGAGAACGCGGCTGCTAGTATTCCGTTCTCGTCGACTGGTGTGACATCTCTCACTGCACCAGCAAGTACAGACAATTCTGCTGTGACATCTCCTACTAGTGGAACTCAAGAAGGGACCGGTTCACCCACTCAACTCAAGCTTAGCACTTCACCAACCCGAAGTCACGACAGCTCTGCCTCTATATATAATGCATATTCATTTTCGCAATTTACGGACAATCGCCGCTTGAGAAAGTCATCGTCGCGATTCTCGCTTGCTCAATCTGATGCGGGCGACTTTGAACCTTCTCTTGATATTTCGTCTCTTGGTGAGACTCTGCGAAGAAATATCAATGTAATCTCTAGCCATTCGTAAAGCTCTCTGTGATATTTTTCTGGCTCTTTATTTTCAGGCCCTTATGCCAGCCTTAATTCAAATGTTGTTAATTGTGTTTTTACTAGCTAATAAAAAGAATTTCATGGAAGAGGTCAACAATCATTTTGAATGGAGTATAATAAATTACAGTGGTTACAAATAGTCCTTTTTGTTGGCTGTGCGAATGAATCCCCGTAAACGCCATTCAACATCAGCATCCTTTTGATCAACAGTGCCCAGTCGAAGTTCAAACAATTTCATTTCGAACCGGGGTCCAACCTCTGCCAGCTCTACGCCTTCCCGCGTTCGCACGTATACGTGCTGTCGCACGCTAATATAATCACCACTATTCGCAAAAGTCACTACTCTCGAGCTATCCTTCTTAACCCCGGGTGGAAACATGTTCTTGAGAACTGTCACAATCCGTTTACCCAGAGGCGACGTAAAGTTTTCGAAAATCAAGTGTGGATATGCCTCGGACTGGTTACCTGCGTTTTGAATGTCGTGCCTTAGAACAACATTGTGGAGCGAGAAACTAGCCGTAGGGCCATGTGGGAAATGCGAAACAGTGAGTGCGGTTGGTACACCACGGTGCTCGTGCAGGATTACGAGGTCTGTGGTTGAGCTACCCTGGCATGCCGAAACAAGTGACGGTAGAATGGTGTTACCACGATTCAACCGCACGCCGGTTGGAAAGAGTAGCTTGATTTCTTTTGCGAACTGTGAAAGCCTAGTACTGGGGTCTCGACTGGTAGTAACGACTACTTTGGGGTCCTGGATTCCAGATAGAGCAGAGTATTCGTCGTCGACTTCCTCCTGTAAAGACTCGTCGTATTTGAATGTCTTGCGAAGCTCTTCGTCTTCGGCGATCTCCTTGGGTAGCGGCGTACCTGCCGCAAGAGCAGCCTTGAGTTGTTGGCGTTTTTGAGCAAGATTGGCTTCCTGGATCTGGATCGATTTTTTGAAGAGAAACTCTCTTCTTTCACGGGCCTGTCTTCTAATCTAAGGAATACAGTGTTAGGTCTTTACTTCAACGCGCAACTTTTGCAGTGTCTTACCATTATGAACGTATTTTCAAGTGGAGATCGAGTATTGCTTCATGAAAAAATGAGAAAATGTTGATGTTGAAAAATAAAAAAGTGTAAAAATAAAAAATTATCCTGGCAAGTCCCAATGTTCCATATCCGGGTAACACTCATGAAGCCAAAAGAAAAAAAATGGAAAAAACAATCTCAACCGCCAAAACCTGACACTTTTACGGTTTTGATTCGGCTTCCCAAAGCTTTTATATTTGTAACTATCCTTCAAGCCGGTTGATATTATGAATTAGATACATTTTTACATCCTTGCAGCTAGTGTTTGATTATCATACTCACCTACCCTCCAATACTACTCTCAAGATCACTGACCTACGTGGCTACCTGACCTTCTCGGAACACAACAACAACAACAAACAATAAAGAACGGCTCTTGGACCTGATCTTTTTCGGTTTTTACTTCTTTCTTTTAATTTACTCAACCGACCTTTTTAAACATGAATTCTTTCCCACCTATCGGTCATCAGTTCGAGACCGAGTCTGATGCAGGCTCAGTGGTCTCGGATATTCTCTACCAAGGTAGAGGCCAGAATCCCTCGCGAGATTATGACGACGAGTCGACTATTGATGAGAACATTAGTCTTGTCAGTGGCGATTTCGACCACCAATTTGATGATCTCAAGTCGCTTCATGCTCTGGAACTCCAAGGGACCGAAGGAACTGGAGCTTACAAGTCGGCATTGCCTGAACATGCCTGCTCGTACGTACATGTTGCTCTCCTGCTCAATACTTTGTGCTAATTATCTAGATACTGCGGGATTCACACGCTTTCAAGCGTTGTGCGATGCGTCACTTGTAACAAGTGGTTCTGTAATTCCAGAGGCGGCTCATCCTCTTCTCACATCATCACGCATCTTGTGAGAGCGCGTCATAAAACGGTTGCCTTGCATCCCGACTCGGAATTGGGCGACACGACTCTCGAATGTTATAATTGCGGTAACAAGAATATTTTTGTTCTAGGTTTCATTTCTGCCAAGGCAGACACTGTTGTCGTCATTCTATGTCGGCACCCATGTGCGTCTGCTCCCGTCGGTAAGGAACTGAACTGGGACACGTCTCAATGGGATCCACTTGTTGTCGACCGCTCGTTCATTCCTTGGCTTGTCGCCGTACCTGGTGACGAAGAGGTTGCACGTGCTCGTCAAATTTCGCCTGCGCAAATGACAAAACTTGAGGACCTTTGGAAGGAAATGCCAGACGCCACTGTTGATGATTTGAACAACCCTACTGCTGAACAGGAAATTCCTCAGGTGGCGCTTCGTTATGATGATGGTTTCCAGTACCAGCGCTGCTTTGGCCCCTTGGTCATGATTGAGGCTGAATACGATCGCAAACAAAAAGAATCTCAAACTCAGGAAAGTGTTACAGTTACCTGGGATCTGGGTTTAAGCAAGCGACATCTTTTGTCCTTTTTCATCTCTGGTTTTGATAATTCGTCTGCTAGAATTATGATTGGTGATGAAATGGCTGTTCGCTATTCTGGCTCTGAAAGTCTGCCATGGAAAGGCAGCGGATTTGTAACCAAAATCCCCGATGGGTCATCTGAAGAAGTTACATTGGAGCTTCGAGCAAGTGAAGCTTCTCCCCCTACTGATATTACGACTAATTATGCAATTGACTTTTTGTGGTCTGGCATAACATATGAGCGTATTCAACATGGTTTGAAAGAATTTGCAGCCGACGAAACATCTGTATCCGGCTACATTTACCACAAATTGCTGGGTCATGAAATTGACAATATTGTGTTCAGAGCCGACCCGCCCGCGAATCTCAGTATTCCTGGTGTTGGTGAACTCAATTCCTCTCAGCTTGCAGCTGTTACTTCTGTGCTTCGCTCACCGTTGTCGTTGATCCAGGGCCCTCCTGGTACTGGTAAGACCGTGGTATCTACTACTATTGTTTATCACATCAACAGAATGACCAAAGAGTCTGTGCTTGTTTGTGCACCGTCCAACGTTGCAGCTGATCAACTAGCTGACAGGCTCAACAAAACTGGCCTGCGTGTTGTCAGACTGGTTGCCAGAAGCCGTGAGAATGTTTCAAGCGATGCAATTAAAGAGATCTCACTTGGCGAATTGGTCAAGAATTACTCCGGAGTGAGCTCTGAGTTTCTCAAACTTCGACAACTGAAAGACGAACTAGGTGAGCTTAGTGTTCGCGATGGACGCAAGTACTTTAAGCTTTTGAGACAAGCCGAGTGTAAAATCTTGCGTGATGCGGATGTGGTTGTTAGTACTTGTTCCGCCGCAGGTGATGTGCGGCTCAAGTCTGTTCGATTCAGAACAGTTCTTATCGATGAAAGCACTCAAGCTACTGAGCCTGAAAGTCTTATTCCTATTGTCCACGGTTGCAAGCAACTCATTCTGGTTGGAGATCACCAGCAGCTCGGTCCTGTCATTGGATGCAAGGCTGCAGCCAACGCTGGTTTGTCCAAGTCTCTTTTCGAGAGATTGGTTATCCTCGGCCACACTCCCATTAGGTTGACGGTTCAATATCGTATGCACCCTTGTTTGTCTGAGTTCCCTAGTAATATGTTTTACGATGGAAGTCTCCAAAACGGTGTCACCCGTCAGGAACGCGAGCGCCCTGGATTGGGATTCCCTTGGCCTGTATCTGAGAATCCAATGATGTTTTGGAGTGTCTCCGGACAGGAGGAGATTTCTTCCAGTGGTACCAGTTATCTGAATAGAGCTGAGGCTACCAACTGTGAGCGTTTAGTCACCAAATTTTTCAAGGCTGGTGTATCGCCATCTCAAATTGGTATTATTACCCCATACGAAGGCCAAAGAGCTTATTTGACTCAGTACATGATCACCACTGGTTCCATGGCGAAGGAGCTCTACCGTGATGTTGAAGTTGAGTCCGTAGATGCTTTCCAGGGTCGTGAAAAAGATTACATTATTGTGTCTTGCGTTCGTTCCAACGAGCATCAAGGCATTGGTTTCCTTGCGGACCCACGAAGACTCAACGTTGCCTTGACACGTGCAAAATACGGATTAGTGTTACTTGGAAATCCTCGTGTTCTCTCCAAGAATTTGTTGTGGCTCCATTTGTTGACTCATTTCCGCGAAAATGGAAGTCTTGTTGAAGGCCCCTTGGACCGTCTTCAGCCCTCTTCCGTTCAGCTACACAAACCCCGCAGTAGACAACCCAGACGTGCTCTTCCTGCTCCTTTAATGAACGGCAACAACGCTGGCAATTTCCCACCCCTTCCAGGTCGGCCTTCTAACTTCGATTCTGCGAATGGCATGCCTGATTTCAGATACGGCCAACAGTTCGTCAACGATATTGGATCTGTGGATGGCGATAGTGTCAAGAGTTCTAACCTCAATAGCGATATTTTCCGTGACCACGGTCCTGAATCTGACAGCGAGGCGGAAACTGAGACAGGGTCTATCCGCGGCCAGTCAAACAAACAGGCTAATATAGCGCCTATTGACCCCGGTAACCTGCCTTCCATTTTCCAACAGCAGTTTGCAAGCAATCCCGCAAGCAACCCTGCAGGTACCTATCAACATCTTTTGAGCGCGTCGCACCGTAGCGCTCAATTAGACCGAAGTCTAGGAAATAGTTTGAGTGAGCGTATTACTCAGTTTTTGGACTCGGGCGAGAATGAAGAGAACTCCAGTGATGATGAGCTTGAAAGTATCAGCACGTCTTTTGCAAGTCAAATTGGATTGTACTAGTTGATATTCCGCGTTATTGTGCGAGCTAGAGGATGGAGCGAGTGCTTTCTTTTGCAGACAATCAAGATCAGATGTGATGTTGGCAAAGTAACTCCGATATGCGTGTAGTTATATGCTCCCAAGAAATGAAGCAATATCTGAAGTATGTTGCCATTTACGAGGGGGGGTTATCTTTTGTCTTGGGTCACTGGTATGGCTTTCCATGCCTAGGGTTCGTTCACAGACATGTCTTTGAAAGATCTTGCAAGCAGCTCATGTGTATATCTTCATGCTCAAATCTATAATATGGTACTCCTGTTTAAGGACGTGGGCCTCAAGTAGGATTAAGCTAGTCGAAATAAAATTTCAAAAGTAAGAGTAATTTTGCGGTAGAAACTAGGGACAAGCGAATGTCTGCGGTTGTCAGAGAAGTTTAATTATGCTGTTTGATGCCCTTTATAAAGAAAATGGTAGCTGTTGTGGTCGATGAGAACGGCAATACTATGGCTCCTTTCATTTCGAAAAAAAGGGTTAAAGAAGGATGAATTTTGTGTATAGTTCGTTTGAATAGGATGCACTTCAACTACGATAAAATTATACCGTTTAGATCGTAATAGACTATAGGAATTCCCCGTAATAAAAAGATTATTCCATTTGATAACATTGATGTTATAGAATATATTCAATATACCGATCAAGATTTCATTTCATTCCTTGTAATAATTGGTTTACACCTCTATCAGTGCAGCTGCCAATCAAGCAATGGTTAGAATTCATCCTTCATACAGTACGTAAGAATTTTGGAAGAAATTCCAAAAAAGTTTAAAGATCGATGCAATTGTGATGTTTCCGCAATACAAAGATTAATAAGGTTGTTGGAGAACAAAATATCCATGATAGATACCGGTAGATAGATAGATAGATAAATAGATAAATAGATAGATGAATCTTCTCATTGTCCCGGTTATTAGGGAGGAAATTACAATAGCTGCATAAAACTATTTAGACGTGGAGTAGGACATGGTTCGTTTCCTGTCTGATATACAAACTGAGTCAGGCATAATTGCTTCACTAATTTTCATAATGCTGCGATGGTTGGTGTCGAAATTTCCCTGATCAAAGTTACAAAAGTTTGGGGGGTCTTCGAACTTCAGCACCAAAAGGGAAACTTAGTCTCTGGGATTGGGGGGAAAAAACTTTCAGTTTACTGACCCGGGCCCTCCCTCAGGGAATAGACTACGTACGTAGTTGCTTCCGCTTAATTTCATAATGCAGCGTATGGATGTCGCGGAACACGTTCTTGCAGTTTACAAACAAGCGTTTAATGGTCTTCGAGCGTCAGCATCCCCCCACCCCCCGTCAAGGGAAAACCGAGTTGCTCAGAACCGAGGAAAGCCATTAAGTGAACTACGTACCCCCCTCGCTCCGTGGTTTTGCACTCATTTACTAGTATGTGTGCAATTGTCTCGAGGGGAGATATTTCTGTACATCACAGCTGTAAGGTCTAAAAAATCTTATTGAAAATTGTGCTTCTTTTCTTATGCCATAACCAGTTATAAGTTATAAAAAAAAAAAATAGGCGAGAGAGAG